>JAJIBD010023009.1:0-68988 GCA_021461705.1 Cryptotis parvus | reverse complement strand
AAACACAAAAGCCCGAGTCCAGACGGGTTCACTAGGAAATATACCAAACCTTTTAAGGAGGACCTACTGTCTGTCCTGTTCAAGCTCTGCAGGAAAATAGAATGAAACAGAAACACTCCTAAACAGCTTCTATGAGGCAATATATCACCTGATACCCAAAAGCAGGAGAGACAAATACGTAAAGCAATGGAAAATTACATAGACCAATATCCCTGATGAATTACAGATGCTTAAGATTCCTCAAATAAAAATACTAGCAAACAGAATCCAAAGACTCATCAAAAAGATCATACATCGATGATCAAGTAGGATTCATCCCAGGAATGCAAGGATGGTTCAACAAACGTAAATAAATCAACACAATACATCATATCAGTAAGAAAAAATAAAAACCAGGTATGATCCCCTATCAATAGATGCAGAAAAGTATTTGACAAGATCTAGCACTCCATTCAAGGATTGAAAACTCTCTAGAAAATGGGAACTTAAGCGAACTTCTTCAAGATAGTCAAAGTCATCTACCAAAAGCTCAGAGATCTACTCACTGGGGAAATTAAGCCTTCCTAAGATCAGGAACACAAGGTTGCCCTCTCTTCACTCCTTATTCAATACAGTACTGGAAGTACTAGCCACAGTAATCAGAAAAGAACATTAAGGGCATCCAGATAGGCAAGGAAGAAATCAATCATCATTAGTTATAGATGACATGATATTATACTTAGAGAAATCCTCGTTAACTTGACCCAAAGTCTTGAAACAATGATATTTATAATAGAGTGGCAGGGTACAACATCAATACCCAAAAGTCCATGGCTTTCCTATATATGAATAATGAAACAAAGGATATTAGGAAATCGATTCCAGTATCTACAATTGTGCCAGCAGAAAATCAAATACTCAGGAATCAGCTAAGTAAGTGTGTAAAGAATCTATACAAAGAGAACTACAAGATACTGCTTCTGAGAAATAAGAGTGGACATGAGAAAATTGGAAAACACATTCCTGCTTATGGATGGGGAGAATTCATACTGTCAAGATGGTAATACTCCCTATTTTGTACAGATTCAAATGGTCCCTATATGTATCCCATGACATTCTTCAAAAAAATTGACCAAACACTCTTGACATTCAGATGGAATAATAAACCTCCACGGAGAGCTAAAGCAATCCTTGGGAAAAAGAAGTTGTTATCACCTTCCCAACCCTCAAACTGTACTACAAAGCAGGTGCAACTAAAACAGTGGAATTGAATAAAAATAGACCTGTGGACTCTAAGTGGAATAGAGTTGAGTATCCTGGACATACCCACTCCTCAAAGACATGATCAGTTAATTACTGACAAGGTGCAAAGTGTCCCAAATCTGGAGTAAGGAGTTTCACTTCAATAAATGGTGCTGGGAAAACTGGACAGTTACATGTAAAAATTCACTTGGACCTGTGTCTAAACACTCCGTACAAAAATTAGATCAAAATGGACAAAGATCTCAATATCAGACCTGAATCCAGCAAAGGCATTGAAGAAAATATAGGAAAACTCCTCCATGACATTGGAAGCTAAAGACATCTTCAAAAGGTAAATACCACAATACAAAGCAAATAGGAAAAAAAAAAAAATAAACATATGGGACTACATGAAACTAAAGAGCTTGCACCTCGAAAGAGTGACTAAGATAGAAAGACAGTCCACAGAATGGGGAAAGAATATCTCACTCAATATCCATCTGATAAGGGGTTAACATCCAGGATATATCAGGTACAGTACTAGCTATATAAAGTAAAAACAGCCAACCCCATTAAAAAATGGGGAAAGAGATGAAACAGAAACTTGACAAGGAAGAAATTGAATGGCCAGAAAGGTATATGAAAAATGCTCATCACTGTTTAATTCATCAGAGAGATGCAAATCAAAAAACAATGATATATCACCTCACACCACAGAGACTGGCCCATAAATAAAAAGGGCACAGTCAAAGGGCTGGTGTGGATGTGGGAAAACTGGACTCTCACACATTAAGTTGGCGGGAATGTTGACTTGTACAACCTTTCTGGAAACAATTGGACATTCCTCCAAAGACTAGAAATGGAGCTCCTTTGACCCAGCCATACCACTTCTGGGAATATACTTCCTGGGGAACCAAACCCACACAGGAAAACATAATCCGCATTTGATTTTTATAACAGCAATTATTCACAACCAGCCCAGAACTTGAAACAACCATTATGCCTCCTTGAGAACTGATGACTGGGATAAATAAACTGGGGTAAAGCTTACACAATGAAATACTCTTTATAGCTCTTAGGTACGAAGGTCATGAAATTTGCCTATAAATGGATGGGCATGGAAAGGATCATGGTGAGTGAAATTAGTTGGAAGGAAAGAGAGAGAGAATGAATTGTACTTATCGTGTGTAGGATATAACTATAAAAATATGACACCAAAATTCGGGTCAGGTGAAACGGACCGTGGGGAGGACTAACCAAAGTGAAAATGGCTACAAACGTGTGAGTCTGGATGGTAAGACAGAGTAGGGAACATGTGTGAATAAAGAGCCAAAAGTGCTAATTTAAACCTAGAACTGAGCATTAAATAAAGGCTAAAAATGCACATGATGTTCATGTATGTAGTAACTAACCAATGTAAGAGAAGAAAGAGAGAGAGGAGAGAAAAGAGATAAAAAGGAACCTGCGGCGAGTGTAGGCTATGGGATGGGGGAGAAACTGGGGACATTGGTGGTGTGAATGAATGGTGTATATGGTGCTGGAACACTATGTGACCTAAACTCAAACATGAAATCAATGTTGTAATTGGTTTTTTTTTTTTTTTTTTTTACTTGCACACCCGGGACAGTTACTCCTGGCCTGCACTCAGGAATTACTCCTGGCGGTGCCCAGGTGACCACATGGAATGCCGGGATTGAACCCGGCCGTGGCATACAGGCCGGCCGATGCAAGCGGCAAGCGCCTACCTGCTGCCATCGCCCGGCCCCATTCGTTGTAATTGTATATCTCATATGGTATAATATTTAATAAAAAGATTAAAATAAAAAAATTGTTGATAGGAGAATCCTTACATTTCTGTCTTGCAGAACGCTAAGACATGGGGGTCATGCATACAGCAGGACACATGAGAAATGGATGTAGGATCTGACTATGAGAAATCGTACTGATGAAACCAGAAGCCGCTTCAGTCTTGATATTCAGCTCCCATTTATTGCTTCACAATTCTTGGCGGACCAGAATTTCACAGGAAATCTTTGCCATGGTTGAAGCAAGAGTTCCATGTGAATGTTTTCCTATTCTTTAATTTCATAGCGGTTTCCACTAAGCGTGAAATTTTCTCATGCACAGTGTAGCAAGATGTCAACAGGAAAGTTTTCTATTACATACGCTTACAGTGCCTATAATAAAAAGACAAAAAGCAAATGACCTCTTCCCTTTATATTTGTAGAATTCTTCTAGTGTGTATTATTTATTGGTGCAGCAAGCTATGTCTTCTCTGAGAAAGTCACATTCTTATGACGATAGGTTCTCCTGAACTAACTGTCAAAGGTGTTCAATGAGGGATGACTCCTATTTAATATGTTTATTTTCTTTTACACTACAGGATTCTCCGGAAGTAAATTCTCATGGTGTGTAATGAGATGCATCTCTGTAGAGAAAGATCCTACACCATTGCCACCTGCAGGGTTTCTCTTCCTGTGTGAATTCTCATATGTGCAGTGAGATGTGACTCTGTGAGAATTATTTCCTACATTCAATACACTATACATCTTGTGTGGTGGCCTGGCGTACAGTGAGGTACTGCTTCATTGTGAAACTCTTTTCTCTCTGTGAGAAAGATCCTACATTCATTACACTGTAGGGTTTCTCTCCTGCAAAGTAAATTCTCATAAGGGCAGTGAGATGTGATCTCTGTGAGAATTATTTCTATTATCTACAAGCATACCAGGGTTTATATCTTAGTGGGAATATTCTTATGCGTACAGTGAGGTACTGCTTCCTTGCAAACTTTTCCTACATTCATTACATTCATACGGCTTCTCTCCCTGTGTGAACTCTCTTATGTTCCAATGAGGCACCTCCTAGAGTAAGTTTTTCCTACATTCGTCATAGATCCCACGGGTTTCTCCCCAGTGAATTCTTTACTGTTTCGGGAGGTCTCGACTTCCATGAGAAGTTTTTCCTACATCACTACACCATAGGGTCTCTGCCCTGTGTGAATTCATATGTTGAGTAGAGTGCATGTACTTCCATGAGAAAGTTCTTTCTACATTCACTACACTCATAATGCTCTCTGTCCTGTGTGAATACTATGGTTGCTGAGGTAGGCAACAGGCTTCCATGAGAAGTTTTCCGCCATTCACCACACTCATAGGGTCTCTGCCCTGGTGTGAATTCTCATATGATTCAGTGGAGGTATGACTCCATGGAAAGTTTTCCTACATTCTTCCATTCAAAGGGTTTTCTTGTCAGTTTTCTGATGAAATGAAAGCAGATGTAATTTTGTGGAATATTTTCTTCCATTTCTCCGCTTGTCAACTTGTATATTCCATGAGCTTTGATATACCTGGGCAAGTTTTTCTACATTCTTGACTTTCAAATGATTGTTCCTCTGCATGTTTGAGTTGATGTTCACTGAGTCTTTGTCTTTCAAATGAAGTTTTTTCAAATTCGGTATGTTTACTGGTTTTATCTAAATTATGTTTTCTAAATTTTATATTGAGAGACTCAAATTCTATCGGTCTTTGTACACCCATGATGTTTTTTAGCAGCATGCATTTTGAAAGTTCAGGGATATTGAGCTTGATTGCAGATGTTGTACTCTCTCCGCCACTCACGATTGGTGGATGCTCATGGAGTATCCTCAATCTAAACGTAAGCCTTTATTTGTGTCCTATGGGTTAGCCAAGTGACGCAGAGAGTTGCTACTCTAAATCCGTTCCTTGAACCCCAGAGTATGACAATTTAAAAACTCGGTAATCATTCCTCCTGATTTGTTTCTTTCCTCTTCTGAATTCCCAGCTCAAGCCAAACTCAACTCCACCTCAAATCTCAAGCTGTGCCTGGTGAAATCATGCTCAAGCTTAATATCTGCGAAAACTTAGATGGATATAACCACATTAGAAAACATTTCTAGGCAAGCGGTTGATTATAATTGTAAATATAAAGTTTTCTTCCATTATTGGAAATTCTGAATAAAAATTTGCTTCCTTTGGGAAAATAGTTTTACAGCGTACATGATAGTCTTGAGACGGATGGAAACTAGTTGGTTTTTTTCAGTCATAGGAAGAATTTGGTCATATTATTCGCTATACCCTGGTTAATATGGACTGCAGTGAGACTTTGACCTGTTTCAAAGTGCCTGGATTTTTGACTGTACCATACCCTGTAATAACTAGGGGTCACCATAGGGTATCTCGTATTGATTCATCTATGGGGAGTGATGTTTAAACATGTCATGATTAGATATGGATTAAGAAGATTACTGTAGAATATATTCAATAAAATTTACTTGGAGAGTAGATTGATGATAATCTTTTCCATGTCATAAGCTAACAATTATAATATTGGTTGATATTTGGTCCCCATCCTATAGATCAGGAAGGTTGGATCTGAAGCTTCAGAATTTCCAAGTCCATCTAATCCTAAATGCGTGGGACTTCCCTTATGGGTAAGGGATTAGAATCAACTCCAAGGGCACCTGAGTTTTAAAGTAAGAAATAGGCCGGAGCGAGAGCCCAGCTGGTAGTGCTTGCCTGGTACGCCGGTTGGGCTGTGCGCCGGCCTGCCTGCGATCCTCGGCGTCTGATATAGGCCCCGCGCACCGCCAGGAGTACTTCCTGAGCGCAAGCCAGGAGGTAACTCTGAGTACTGTCGGGCGCGGACCCAAAAAGCAAAAAAAAAAAAAAAAAAAAATAAAGTGAACAGATGCTTGGGGCCAGAGCGAGTAGTCCAGCTGGGTAGGGCGTTGCCTTGCACCTAGCTGGCGTCTCTCGGCCAGACCAGGTGCCCAGTCCCCGACACTATATGGCTTTTGAGCACCGCCAGGAGTAATTCCTGTGTGCAGAGTTAGGAGTAACCCCTTTGCATCGCTATGGTGTGACCTAAAAAGCAAAATAATTAGGATAGATGAGCCGCAGTAACCAATTCAGTGTTAAGTACCTCCAGTGGCACAAAGTACAGCCTTTACTGTCTTCTTGTGTCTAGATAAAACTTTGTACTAGCATAAAACATATAAAAGCCATACAAGACAGTAGAGAAATAGGGCCGGAGCAATAGTACAGACAGTATGGCATTTGTCTTGTATGCAGCCAACCTGGGTTTGATCCCAGGCATCCCATATGGTCCCCTTCGAGCACTGCCAGGAGTAATTTATGATGTCAGAGCCAGGAGGAACCCCTGAGCATTGCTGGGCATAACAGAAACAAAAAAAAGGCAAAAAAAAGAGGAGAAATATCCTTTGTTTGTCATACAAAACCCAAAGCTGGCAAGCAGGAACTTGAGGGCTATGAACAAGGGGTAATACTACCCTCTCAGTACAGATCAGGAATAACACCTGAGAATAGGTGGGTTGGCTCCCAACTAAAAATGCATCTTACTTTCTTAATACAGCCCATCTTCAGAGTTTTCTCTCCTCACTAGGCCAAGGTGAGTTTGAGAGATTAGTTCACCATGATTACTGTTTTTAGAGTTCAGGAATCAATCCTGGCCTTGATTAGACCATATGCTTACAAGCAGAATTGAGGATAGAACTGAGTAAGCATCCTATCAGAAAAGCACACAATCTGTATACTTGCTCTCTGACTCCTTAATGTGTTATGAAAGCTCTCTTATGAAGAATACATTGTACTGAAAGATGTTTCTTTTTATTACTGGTAAACGAAAGTCATATTAGGAATGATTGAAGCCATATTACAAAAAGAAAAGATAATGCGAAACAATGGAGGGTGTAATTATTGAAATTATAAAGACACCAAGGCCACCAATAGGCTTCAAAGACAGTCAAATTGAAATTATATTTAGTATAAAAAGTGAGCTATAACTAGACCTCACTTTGATACGATAAAATGTACAGATACAGAGTACCTGCTATAAGGCTTAAACCTGAAGAATAATAAATCCTTCTCTTGTTCTTGTAGGTCATTTTACATGTGCTTGTTAGTAGAAACAATTTTTTTCTTTTTTTTCTTCTTGGGCCACACCTAGTAATGCTCAGGGTTAGTCCTCGCCATGCACTCTTGAATTACTTCAGGCAGTACTTGTGGGTCCTACTGCTATGGATTGAATCTGGGTTTACAGGGTGGAAGGCAAATATCCTCCTAGCTGCTGTGTTACTGCTCCAGCCCCACAAAACATTTTTTCTATAAACACAAAAAGTGTGGAAGGCCAGCACTGGTGAGATTATACTCCGGGAATCTGTCATATTTCCTAGCTGGAAACATCAGTTGCCCTTAGATTGATTCTAATTCATTATACCCTAAGAAGGGTCTGACTGTCGGACTGGATGAACCTAGGGCAGCAATGAGTTAAATCATCCTGGCCTCACCTTGGGAAAACCACCAAATATCCTGAGCTTTATTCCTTGAGAGCCAGGTCATGGAGCAGGCTCTATTCTGATCCAAAGTAGGAGATCAATCAGATCCTGAGAGGATTGAGAAAGTGATCAATCTGGTGAGAGGAATGCAGTCTGGGCTCTAATGGCTCCAACTCCCTAAAAAAGGTAAACTGATAAATTCACCTAGGGGTATAGATGTCTTTTATCTACTGTATTTATACAAAAATGACTAGAAATATGATTGAAATGATTGTTTACCACCCAAGAATGAGAGAAAACACTCTGTTCTACTCTAAAGCCCAGGGAGCTGGGGTTTGGGCCCCTGAAGATGTCCTGGTATGGGTAAGCTACCTTCTCATCTCATTTTTGAGATAAACATGAGCCTTTACTTTTGTAACCCCCTGAGGAGTCTTTTGTTAAGTACTTATCATGGCAGATGGGTTTTGGTTGTGGCAGTGTGTGAATGGAATTAGGTGGAGTGAGGAGTGTGGAGAAAAAAATTAAAGTCTTAGATTTTTAGAGATAGTACCGTGCAACTTGTCCATAAGCTGGGAAATGTTAATTGGCCCAGAACACGGCCAGGAAACCTGCCAGACCCCATATCTCTTGAGTACCCTAATCAGCCCCAACAACAATGATCTCAGTGAGACAACTTTTGGTTGTTTTCCCCATTTCCAGCCTCTGTATCCAGTAAGTACTGACTGACCTGAGAGGCTGTCTTTGGGGATCTGCCGTCTTGTCTCTGCTCTTTGTTCCACCTTCATGATCACTTGTGGTTTGGTATGTGAATGTCCTATTGATGAAAAAAAATCAATGGAGGAATGTTTTTCAACTATCTAAATGTTACAATACTTGAAGAATGCTAGCAACACAATGCCTAATAGTTTGCCAATGTTGAATAAGCAGTAGGCATATGAAAAGGGTTCACTGTCAGTAATTATCAAGGAATGCAAAGCCAAACAACAATGTGATAACAACGGTACACCTAGTGAGAAAGATGGAAAATCACTGGAATTGAGAAGATGTAGTCAAAGCGGGACCAGCATTCAGAATTTAGTGGAATATCTTCTCTGCTTTGGGACTGGAGCGATAGTCCAGCTGGTAGGGTGTTTGCCTTGCATGCAGACGACCCGGTTTGATTCTCCCCCAGCATCCCATATGGTCCCTGAGCACCACCAGAGTAATTCCTGGAGTGCAGAGCCAGGAATAACCCTGAGCACGACCCCCCCCAAAAAAGAATAGAAAGGAAAGAAAAAGTATGGCAATTCCACAAGAACGCAAGAGAGGGGAACTGGAGTGATACTAGCATCAGGTTAAGCATCGTCTTGCATGTGGCCAAGCCTGGTTCAATTACCTGGCATATCCCATAAGGCGCAGCACTGTCAGGAGTAATTCCTGAGTGCAGTCAAGAATCTGTGCATTGGGCCAGAGCGATAGCCCAGCGAGTAGGCGTTTGCCTTGCACGCGGCCAGCCTAAGCCAGCCCTGAGCATTGCAGGAGTGATTCCTGAGGCAGAGCAGAGAACCCCTGAGCATTGCCGGGTGACCAAAAGCAAAAAAAAAAAAAAAAAAAAAAAGAGAGAGAGAAAGAAAAGAACCTGTACGTGTCAGGTGTGGACCCAAAAAGCAAAAATATAATGCAGGAAAGTGCCAGAGAGAGAGAGAGAGAGAGAGAGAGAGAGAGAGAGAGAGAGAGAGAGAAAGTACAAAGTGAAGTGTGCTTACCCTTGAACACAGACAAATGGGTCCAATCCACAAAATCTCATAAATTTCCCTGAGCATGTGGAGAGGCAAGGACACCAGAGTAGAGAAAGCCAGGAGCAAAGCCCTGAGAATTGCTATGAACAACATACCCTTCCCTGAAAATGTGATTCACTTATTGTTATTTGCTTTCTTTAATTTTATTTTTTTTGGGGTGACACCTGGCATTACGCAGGGTTACTCCTGCCTCTTCACTCAGGAATTACTGCTGGTGGGAGATCGGGACTGTTGGAGGACAGGTTTAGCTAACCTGGGAGCTTTATTGTTTTGCTCACTCCCAGCTTAATCTATTTAAGCCAAGGTTCATTCTAATGAGACCTCTATGTAAACACTGCTAGAGGGTGTGGCAGTTACAGAAGTCACCTTGATTGAATAACTCTGACTTATACATCTACGAAGACTTCTATGTTTTCTAGATTGGGCACAGATCCTCTTTTATACCCACTGGCAACCAGAGGGACAGTTAGAATTTACTGTCCTTGGCATAATCTTTGTTTATACCTGCAATAGCGTGTGGCACTACACTCTGGTTAGAGTTCTTGCTGACATGACCTCCTGGATTACTTTGGTGATATATGGGACTGACTTGAGGCCCTTTCGGCTTTAGCCTTTCACTTTTGGCTTTTGGCTCCTCAGCCTGGCTTTTGGCTTTCAGCTTTTTGCCCTTGGCCTTTTGCTCCTTCTGCTGGTAGGACTCATCTTTGCTGAGATCCTCTCTCTTTGGTGGGAGACTTAGCTCTTTGTATGGTCTAAGTTCTGACCAGAACTAGAGTTTGTTCATTATATTGGAGTGCTGTGGAAGAGCTTTTGCACTATTAAAAGCCTTTTGAACTGCACCGGATTTTGTGAGCTTTCATCTGTTCCCCAGTGTCCTCGGAGGTAGAAGGAACTTCTGTCCTGAAACTGTCGGGGACCCCAGCGGCTTCCCAACAGGGGACCATATGGGATGCCAGGGATTGAACCCGGGACAACAGCCCAGCTATCACATGGTAAGGATTCGCTGGATTCAGTCACAAGAGAAAACAGCCTAACTGCTACGTGGTAAGGGGATTACCAGGGATGCAGTCACATGAGAAAACCAGCCTGCCTATTGTGGTAAGGGAATCCCTGGATTTAGTCGTTACTCAAAACAGCCTAACTCAACACATGGGAAGGGATTCGCTGGATGCAGTTACTTGTCACATTGTAAGAGATTCGCTGGATTCAGTCACATGAGAAGAACATTCTACCTACCACGCTGTAAGGAATGTGCTGGATGCAGTCACATGAGAAAACAGACCACCTGCTGAATGTAGGCAAGTGAGAAAGCCCGCCTATCACGTGGCAAGGGATTCCATCAAGTGAGAAAACAGTTGCCTGCCACAAGTCAAGGGACTCTCTGGTTTCAGTCATGGAGAAAAACAGCCTTAACTACCATGGGGTAAGGGATTCGCTGGAAAGTCAAGTGAGAAAAACAGCCTGGCCTGTCACGTGGCTTGGAGACCACCTGCCACGTGGCAAGGGATTTGCTGGGACATGAGGGTGCCAGAGGGAGGCCTGGGTGATCCTGACTCGATTTGACTGTGGTCTGAGTTACCATCTGTGCGCCACCTGACTTGGTCACCTGGTGCTTTAAATGGACTGTTTCTGAGGGTCACCACAACACTCCTGGTCTATGCATGTATTCTTCCACCCATCCAGTGATTTAAGCAAAGGTGAGATATGTGAAGAGAAACCTCCTCCTCTATCCTGTGTCAAATAACATCTACAACCTTTAGAATTTTGGATAAAAGAAGGGAAAATAGATGAAGGGACTTAGGATACTGGTGAATTATTAAATACAATGATGTTTGGTATGGTGTAGAACATTTACTTAAGAAATTATAGCATCAATACTATGATAAACCATGATACTTCACCAAATTATTTTAGGTGGCGTGTCAGAGGCTGGCAGAGCCTGGGAAGCTACCCGTGTCGTATATGACATGCCAAATACCACTAAAATTATAGACCTCATTCCCATGTCCTGATGGAAGGTTTGAGGTTTTATGTTCCTGGAGTGTGGATGTCCTTGGGCCAGTAATGTGACAGGATATATTGAGATGTTACTAGACCCACCTCGAGCAAATCGATAATATACGGGAAGACAGTGATACAGTGAGACAGTGGAGTGTCAGAGATTATTCCTGGCTGTGTGCTCAGGAATCTATTCAAATCTGTTCTCGGCGGGAGGAGCCAGGTATAGCTTGTAGGATGCTTGCCTTCCATATGACCCATTCTCGCATGATAGATTGTCCCTTTATCTCACCAGTAGTGATCCCTAGGAGAGCAAGGAATAAGCCCTCTGAACACTGACAGGTAGAGTCCAAAGCCAAGAAATAAATGAATAACTAAAAAACGCTAAAATTAATCTCAGGCTTCAAAATTGGGAGAACTCCATTCTGTTGAAGAAAACATTCGCCTGACTGTGCGCATGGATAGGTGGATGAATACATACATGTAACAAACGAATAAGTAAATAAAGAAAATTATAGTTGGTTAAAAATAAAATCATCACTCACCCACTGATATCAGTGTCTGTAGATTTCCTGCATCACATCCTGGTACACAGTTGGCTGCTCATCACTGGGATGCTGCCACTCTTCCCACGCGAAGTCCACAGACACATCCTTGATTACCACCCTCCCTGAAGGGCAACATTTCCTTAGTAGCTGCATAAAGTGTGGAGGCACAAGAGGCGGAAGCCGGAAACTTCCTTTTCAAGTCTGATTTATCTTCCATATCATGCACTACACTTGTATTCTGTGCATCAGTACAAGTATATGTCACAGTGTAATTATTCTAACTTCTCATAAATTATGACATCTTAAAAATAGGTTAGAGCATCTGCATTATATTAAAATTTTACTTTTGTCAGAATTAAAGGTATAAATACATTCTTCTTCAGCTGAAGTAATTTTAGCATTTTATTTATTTCTTCGTATTTGGAGGACAAAACTGGTGATGCTCTCAAGGGTTACTTTGGCTTTGCACTCGGGAATGACTCTTGTTTATGCTTAGGGGACTATATGAGATGCTGGGACCAAAACCAGTATCAGATTCTAGAAGGAAAACGCCTTACCCAGAGTACCAACAACACTTCATCCACAAAGTAACTTTATTCTTCCTAGGAGATATGATATGAACAAACATGGAGATTGGTCCAGATGTTTCTTTATTTTTTTCTTTTAGGGTCACACCCGGCAATGCTCAGGGCTGTACCCTGGCTCTACGTTCAGGAATTATTCCTGACAGTGCTCGGGACAATATGGGATGCTGGGGATGGAACCTGGGTGGGCACGCAAGTAAAGCAAACACCCTAACTGTTGTGCTATCACCCGGCCCCAAGATCTATGTTTCAAACAAGATCAGGATTGAGAAAGGGCAAAAGACTGCTTTTGCCCTATCACTTTCTGTATCAATAAAGACACAATAAAAGTTTAGTCCTTTCATGTGAACCATTTTTTGTTTGATGTTGGGGTGATACTTATTTTATGATTGTTTTGTAAAATTTGGGCCAAACTCTACACATGCTCAGGGTTATTCCTGGTTCTGCATTCACAAACTGCTCTTAGTGGAGTGTGGCAAGACCTCAGAGACTGAAGTAGAGTTGGGCATATTTAAGGCAAGTGCCACCCACTGTCCTACCGCCTCCCATCCCTTTCTTGGGGTGGCATCTGTCTATGCTGAGGCATCACTCTTAGGCTCTGTATGCCTAGCCGGTTAAAAGCAGGGATGTAAATTAAAATTGGGTAAATGGAAAAAGAACCTAGACGAGTTAGAAAGATCTTGGAAGGGCCAGAGAGAGAGTACAGTGGGGTAAGGCACATGCCTTGCATGCAGCTGACTGGATTTCATCCTTACACCCATGGGAGCTCCTGACCTTCACCATGAGTGATCCTTTAAGTATAGAGTCATGTAAATACAGTCATGTTGGGTGACAAGCTGTACCTAATCTAGAAAACATAGAAGTCTTAGTAGATGTATAATAAGTCAGAAGTTGATTCAGAGTCTATGTGACTTCTGTAACTGCCACACTCTCTACCAGTGTTTACAAAGAAGAAAGATTGGGGACGGAGCGATAGGCCCAGCGGGTAGGGCGCTTGCCTTACACGCTGCTGGCTTGCTGGCCTGGGTTCGATCCCTGGATCCTATATGGTCCCCGAGCACCGCCAGAGTAATTCTTGAGCAAAGAGCCAGGAGTAACCCCTGAGCATCCATGGGAGGCAAAAAGCAAAAAAAAAAAAAAAAAAACACAGAAGAAAGGTCTCATTAGAATGAAACTTGGCTTAAGAACATTTAAGTATATTAAGCTGTGAGTCGGTAAGACAGCAAAGATCCCAGACTAGCTAAACCTGTCATCCAACACAAGTTCTTTGCTGGCAGTAGGAGCACATTAGAGGTGGAACTGGTGTTGAATAATGAATACTTGTAACAACTGTACTGTGAAAAAACTATATACTTTGTCAATCACAGTGCTTAAAAAAAGCAAAATTAGTTTTAATCATGACTCATAATCACAATACAGACCTCAAAATTACAAGTCTACCATTTCTTATAGAATTCAAAATTACATATAGCTCCCATCACTACTCTGTTCTACCAAAATTCATTATTCTACGTTTAATTATAAATAATTTTTTTTTTTTTTTTTTTGCTTTTTGGGTCACACCCTGCAATGCTCAGGGGTTTCTCCCTGGCTCTTCACTCAGGAATTACTCCTGGCGGTGCTCGGGGACCATATGGAATGCCGGAGATCGAACCCGGGCCGGCCACGAAGCAAGGCGAAACGCCCCTACCCGCTGGGCTATCGCTCCCGGCCCCAGAGAGCTTTATGAAGTTCAATTTTTTTAAAATAAATTTAATTTATTTTCCCCAAATATTATTACACCATTTTAGACATACAATTGAAAGATGCTCATGTAGAGTTTTGGTTCTATAGTGTTCCAACACGCATCCCTCCACCCAAACCCATCACCCATCACCAATGTCCCCACCTCCCTCCCCCTCCCGCACCTCAACTACTTGGCAGATTCTGTATGTTATTTCTTTCCTCTTTATATCTCCTTCCCAATAAACTTTCCTATTCTTCGTGGAATACAGTGCATTAAAAAGACATTACTGTTTCACTACTTTAGTGGAACCGGCCGCAAGCGGCCGCAACATGGGATCAAGCTGGTTTTGCTCTGTTGATCTGGTCTTGAGGCAGATTCCCAGCGTCTGGACAGCGAAAATGGTGGCTAGTGTGATAGGCGAGTTTCATCAGGCTGCTTCCGGGACCCCCAGAGGTGATGGCCCAACACCCAAAACCCATCTGCCCGTCCTTGGGATCGCATCGTCAGCTGCGCCGGAGCGAGCCTAACTCCAGCCTCCCCAGCCGCTGGAAGCTCTAATGCTGTTACCCGGGCAGCTCCTGGGGGGGGCCACCAGGCTCGACAAAATGGAGAGGGAATGGCCGAACCCTGACTCCATCTGACAAATTCCCAGTGATTCCCGCTTCTGGGAGCCGCCTACCTGGGTTCAAACTGGTTTTGCTCTGTTGATCTGGTCGTGAGGCAGTTTCCCAGTGTCCAGACAGCGAAAATGGTGGCTAGAGTGATGGGCGAGTTTCATCCGGCTGCTTCCGGGACCCCCCAGAGGCGATGGGCTAACACCCAAAAACCCATCTGCCCTCCCTGGGATCCCATCGTCAGCTGGGCTCGGCGCGAGCCAAATTCCAGCCTCCCCAGCAGCTTGCGAAGATCTAATGCTGGTTCCGGGCAGCTCCTGGGCAGGGCCACCAGGCTCGACAAAATGGAGAAGGGAATGGCCGAACCCTGACTCCATCTGACGAATTCCCAGTGATTCCCGATTCTGGGAGCCCCTACCTGGGTTCAAACTGGTTTTTCTCTGTTGATCTGGTCGTGAGGCAGTTTCCCAGTGTCCAGACAGCAAAAATGGTGGCTAGGGTGATGGGGCGAGTTTCATCAGGCTAGCTTCCGGGACACCCCAGAGGCGATGGGCTAACACCCAAAACCCATCTGCCCTCCCCTGGGATCCCATCGTCAGCAGGGCTCGGCGCGAGCCGAATTCCAGCCTCCCCAGCCGCTGCGAAGATCTAATGCTGGTTCCCGGTGCAGCTCCTGGGTGGGGCCACAAGGCTAGACAAAATGGAGAGGGAATGGCTGAACCCTGACTCCATCTGACAAATTCCCAGTGATTCCCGCTTCTGGGAGCCGCCTACCTGGGGTCGAACTGGTTTTGCTCTTGTTGATCTGGTCGTGAGGCAGTTTCCCAAGGTCCAGACAGCGAAAATGGTGGCTAGAGTGATGGGCGAGATTTATCAGGCTGCTTCCGGGACCCGCCAGAGTTGATGGGCCAACAACCAAAACCCATCTGCCTCCTTGGGATCCCGTCGTCAGCTGGGCTCGGCACAAGCGAATTCCAGCCTCCACCAGCCGCTTGAGAAGCTCTAATGCTGGTTCCCGGGCAGCTCCTAGGCGGGCCACCAGGCTCGACAAAATGGAGAGGGGAATGGCCGAACTCTGACTCCATCTGACGAATTCCCAGTGATTCCCGCTTCTGGGAGCCGCCTACCTGGGCTCAAACTGGTTTTGCTCTGTTGATCTGGTTGTGAGGCAGTTTCCCAGTGTCCGGACAGCGAAAAACGGTGGATAGTGTGATGGGAGAGTTTCATCAGGCTGCTTCCAAGACCCCCAGAGGCGATGGGCCAACACCCAAAACCCATCTGCCCTCCCCTGGGATCCCATCGTCAGCTGGGCTCGGCGCGAGCCGAATTCCAGCCTCCCCAGCCGCTTGCGGCTCTAATGCTGGTTCCCGGGCAGCTCTCCGGGGCGGGGCCACCAGGCTCCGACAAAATGGAGAGGGGGGAACGGCCGAACCCTGACTCCTTCTGACGAATTCCCAGTGATTCCCGCTGCTGGGAGCCGCCTGGCTGGGCTCGAACTGGTTTTGCTCTGTTGATCTGGTCGTGAGGCAGATTCGTAGTGTCCGGAAAGCGAAAAATGGTAGCCAGTGTGATGGGCGAGTTTCATCAGGCTGTTTACGGGACCCCAGAGGCGATGGGGCAACACCCAAAAAACCCAACTGCCCTCCTTGGGATCCCATCGTCACCTGGGCTCGGCGCCAGCCGAATTCCAGCCTCCTCAGCAGCTTGCGAAGATCTAATGCTGGACCCGGGCAGATCCTGGGCGGGGCCACCAGGCTCGACAAAATGGAGAGGGAATGGCCGAACCCTGACTCCATCTGACGAATTCCCAGTGATTCCCGCTTCTGGGAGCCGCCTACCTGGGTTCAAACTGGTTTTGCTCTGTTGATCTGGTCGTGAGGCAGTTTCCCAGTGTCCAGACAGCGAAAATGGTGGCTAGAGTGATGGGCGAGTTTCATCCGGCTGCTTCCGGGACCCCCAGAGGCGATGGGCTAACACCCAAAAACCCATCTGCCCCTCCTGGGGATCCCATCGTCAGCTGGGCTCGGCGCGAGCCGAATTCCAGCCTCCCCAGTCGCGCGAAGCTCTAATGCTGGTTCCCGGCAGCTCCTGGTTTGGGGCCACCAGGCTCGACAAAATGGAGGGGAATGGCTGAACCCTGACTCCTTCTGACGAATTCCCAGTGATTCCCGCTGCTGGGAGCCGCCTGGCTGGGCTAGAACTGGTTTTGCTCTGTTGATCTGGTCGTGAGGCAGATTCGCAGATGTCCAGAGAGCGAAAATGGTGGCCAGTGTGATGGGCGAGTTTCATCAGGCTGCTTCCAGGACCCCAGAGGCGATGGGCCAACAACCAAAACTCATCTGCCCTCCTGGGGATCCCATCGTAGCTGGGCTCGGCGCGAGCCGAATTCCAGCCTCCCCAGCAGCTTGAGAAGCTCTAATGCTGGTTCCCGGGCAGCTCCTGGGCGGGCCACCAGGCTCGACAAAAATCGAGAGGGGAATGGCCGAACCCTGACTCCATCTGAAGAATTCCCAGTGATTCCCGCTACTGGGAGCCGCCTACGTGGGCTCGAACTGGTTTTGCTCTGTTGATCTTTTCGTGAGGCAGTTTCCCAGCGTCCGGACAGCGAAAATGGTGGCTAGTGTGATGGGCGAGTTTCATCAGGCTGCTTCTGGGACCCCCAGATGCGATGGGCCAACACCCAAAACCCATCTGCCCCTCCTGGGGATCCCATCGTCAGCTGGGCTCGGCGCGAGCCGAATTTTCGGCTCCCCAGCCGCTTAGCGCTCTAATGCTGGTTCCTGGGCAGCTCCTGGGCGGGTCACCAGGCTCGACAAAATGGAGAGGGAATGGCCGAGCCATGACTCCATCTGACGAATTTCCAGTGATTCCCGCTACTGGGAGCCGCCTACCTGGGCTCGAAATGGTTTTGCTATGTTGAACTGGTCGTGAGGTAGTTTCCCAGCGTCCGCACAGAGGAAATGGTGGCCAGTGTGATGGGCGAGTTTCATCAGGCTGCTTCCGGGACTCCCGGAGATGATGGGCCAACACCTAAAAACCCATCTGCCATCCTGGGGATCCCATCCTCAGCTGAGCTCGGCCCGAGCCGAATTCCAGCCTCCCCAGCCGTGTGCGGCTCTAATGCTGGTTCCCGGGCAGCTCCTGGGCGGGGCCACCAGGCTCGACAAAATGGATAGGAGAATGAAACGAACCTGACTGCATCTGAAGAATTACCAGTGGTTCCCGCTTCTGGGAGCCAAGGAGCTGGGCTCGAAATGGTTTTGCTCTGTTGATCTGGTCGTGAGGCAGTTTTCAGCATCCGACAGCGAAAATGGTGGCCAGTGTGACGGGCGAGTTTCATCAGGCTGCTCCCGGGACCCCCAGAGGAGATGGGCCAACACCCAAAACCCATCTGCCCTTCTGGGGATCCCATCCTCAGCTGGGCTCGGGCGAGCCAAATTTCCGCCTCCCCAGCCGCTTGCGAAGCTCTAATGCTGCTTTCCAGGCAGCTCCTGGGAGGGGCCACCAGGCTCGACAAAATCGAGAAGGGAATGGCCGAACCCTGACTCCATCTGAAGAATTCCCAGTGATTCCCGCTTCTGGGAGCCGCCTACCTGGGCTCGAACTGGTTTTGCTCTGTTGATCTGGTTGTAAGGCAAATTTCCCAGCGTCCGACAGCAAAAATGGTGGATAGTGTGATGGGCGAGTTTCATCAGGCTGCTTCCGGGACCTGCCAGAGGCTATGGGCCAACACCCAAAATCCATCTGCCATCCTGGGGATCCGACTGTCAGCTGGGCTTGGCGCGAGCCGAATTCCAGCCTCCCCAGCCACTTGCGAAGCTCTAATGCTGGCTCCCGGCAGCTCCTGGGCGGAGCCACCAGGCTCGACAAATGGAGAGGAGAGAATGGCTGAACCCTGACTCCTTTCGACTAATTCCCAGTGATTCCCGCTTCTGGGAGCCACCTCGCGTGTGCTCGAACTGGTTTTGCTCTGTTGATCTGGTCGTGAGGCAGTTTCCCAGCGCACGGACAGTGAAAATGGTGGCTAGTGTGACGGGAGAGTTTCATCAGGTTGCTTTCAGGACCGCCCCAGAGGCGATGCGCGCCAACACCCAAAACCCATCTGCCCCTCCTGGGGATCCCATCTTCAGCGGGGCTGGGCACGAGCCGAATTCCAGCCTCCCCAGCTGCTTGCAAAGCTCTAATGCTGGTTCCCGGGCAGCTCCCTGGGCGGTAACCAGGCTCGACAAAATGGAGAGTGAAATGGCCGAACCCTGACTCCATCTGACGAATTCCCAGTGATTCCCGCTTCTGGGAGCCGCCTATATGGGCTCGAACTGGTTTTGCTCTGTTGATCTGGTCGTGAGGCAGTTTCCCAGCGTCCGGACAGGGAAAATGGTGGCCAGTGTGATGGGCGAAGTTTCATCAGGCTCCTTCTGGGACCCCCCAGAGGCGAAGGGCCAACACCGAAATCCCATCTGCCCTCCTGGGGATCCCATCCTCATCTGGGCTCGGCGCGAGCTGAATTCCAGCCTCCCCACCCACTTGCGAAGATCTAATGCTGGTTCCCATGCAGCTCCTGGGGGGGATACCATGCTCGACAAAATGGAGAGGGGAATGTCCGAACCCTGACTCCATCTGACGAATTCCCAGTGATTCCCGCTTCTGGGAGCCTCCCTACGTGGGCTCGAACTGGTTTTGCTCTGTTGATCTGGTCGTGAGGCAGTATCCCAGCATCCGGACAGCGAAAATGGTGGCCAGTGTGATGGGCGAGTTTCATCAGGCTGCTTCCGGACCCTGAGAGTTGATGGGCCAACACCCAAAACCCATCTGTCCACCTGGGGATCCCATCCTCAGCTGGGTTTGGCGCAATCCGAATTCCAGCATCCCCAATCTCTTGCGAAGCTCTAATGCTGGTTCCAGGGCAGCTCCTGGGGGGGGGGGCCACCAGGCTCGACAAAATGGAGAAGGGAATTGCCGAACCCTGACTCCTTCTGGCGAATTCCCAGTAATTCACGCTTCTGGGAGCCGCCTACCTGGGCTCGAACTGGTTTTGCTCTGTTGATCTGGTCGTGAGGCAATTCCCAGCATCTGGACAGTGAAAATGGTGGCCACTGTGACGGGGGAGTTTCATCAGGTTGCTTTCGGGACCCCCAGAGGCGATGGGCCAACACCCAAAACCCATCTGCCCTCCTGGGGATCCCATCGTAAGCTGGGCTCGGCGCGAACCAAATTCCATCCTCCCAAGCCGCTTGCGAAACTCTAATGCTGGTTCCCGGACAGCTCCTGGGCGGGGTCAACAGGCTCGAGAAAATAGAGTGAAATGGCCGAACCCTGACTCTATCTGACGAATTCCCAGTGATTCCCACTTCTGGGAGCCGCCTACCTGGGCTCGAACTGGTTTTGCTCTGTTGATCTGGTCGTGAGGCAGTTTCCCAGCGTCCGGACAGCGAAAATGTTGGATAGTGTGATGGGCGAGTTTCATCACGCTGCTTCCGGGACCCCCTAGAGGCGAATTCCAGCTTCCGCAGTCGCTAGTGAAGCTCTAATGCTGGTTCCCGGGCAGGTCCTGGGGGGGGCCACCAGGCTCGACAAAATGGAGAGGGGAATGGCCGAACCCTGACTCCATCTGAAGACTTTCCAGTGATTCCCCCTTCTGGGAGCCGCCTACCAGGGCTCGAACTGGTTTTGCTCTGTTGATCTGGTCGTGAGACAGTTTCTCAGCGTCCTGACAGAAAAATGGTGGATAGTGTGATGGGCGAGTTTCATCAGGCTGCTTCCGGACCCCCCAGAGGCAATGGGCCAACACCCAAAACCCATCTGCCCTCCTCAAAGATCCCATCGTCAGCTGGGCTTGGCGCGAGCCGAATTCCAGCCTCCCCAGCAGCTTGCGAAGCCCTGATGCCGGTTCCCAGGCAGCTCCTGGGCGGGGCCACCAGGCTCGATAAAATGGAGAGGGAATGGCCGAACCATGCCTACATCAGAAGAATTCCCAGTAATTCCCGCCGGGGAGCCGCCTACCTGCGCTTGAACTGCTTTTGCTCTGTTGATCTGGTCGTGTGGCAGTTTCCCAGCCGTCCGGACAGCAAAAATGGTGGATAGTATGATGGGCGAGAGTTTCATCAGGCTGCTTCGGGACCCCCAGAGGCGATGGGCCAAAACCCAAAAACCCATCTGCCTTCCTCGAGATCCCATACTCAGCTGGGCTCGGCGCGAGCCGAATTCCAGCCTCCACAGCCGCTTGCGAAGCTCTAATGCTGGTTCCCGGGCAGGTCCTGGACAGGGCCACCAGGCTCGACAAAATGGAGAGGGGAATGGCCGAACCCCTGACTCCATCTGAAAAATTCCCAGTGATTCCCGCTTCTGGGAGCCGCCTACCTGGGCTCGAACTGGTTTTGCTCTGTTGATCTGGTCGTGAGGCAGTTTCACAGCGTCCGGACAGCGAAAATGGTGGCCAGTGTGATGGGCGAGTTTCATCTGGCTGATTCCGGGGACCCCCTAGAGGCAATGGGCCAACACCCAAAACCCATCTGCCCTCCTGGGGATCCCATCCACAGCTGGGCTTGGCGGAGGCGGAATTCCAGCCTCCCCAGCTGCTATGCGGCTCTAATGTAGTTCCCGGCAGCTACTGGGCGGGGGCCACCAGGCTCGACAAAATGGAGAGGGGAATGGCCGAACGCTGACTCCATCTGACGAATTCCCAGTGATTCCCGCTTCTGGGAGCCGCCTATCTGGGCTCGAACTGGTTTTGCTCTGTTGATCTGGTCGTGAGGCAGTTTCCCAGTGTCCGGAAAGGGAAAATGGTGACCAGTGTGATGGGCGAGTTTCATCAGGCGGCTTCGGAACCCCCCAGAGGCGATAGGCCAAAACCCAAAGCCCAACTGCCCTCTTGGGGATCCCATCTTCCCCTGGGCTCGGCGCGACCCTAATTCCAGCCTAACCTGCCGCTTGCGAATATCTAATGCTGGTTACCGGGCTGCTGCTGGGGAAGCCACCAGGTTCGAACAAAATGGAGAGGGGAATGGCCGAACCCTGACTCCATCTGACGAATTCCCAGTGATTCCCGCTTCTGGGAGCCGCCTACCTGGGCTCGAACTGGTTTTTTGCTGTTGATCTGGTCATGAGACAGTTTCCCAGCATCCGGACAGCAAAAATGGTGGATAGTGTGATGGGCGGAGTTTCATCCAGCTGCTTTCGGGACCCCCAGAGGCGATGGGTCAACACCCAAAACCCATCTGCCTACCTCGAGATCCCATAATCAGCTGGGCTCGGCGTGAGCCGAATTCCAGCCTCCCCACCCGCTTGCGAAGATCTAATGTTGCTTCCCGGGCAGCTCCTGGGCGGGGCCACCAGGCTCGACAAAATCGAGAGGGGAATAACCGAATCCTGACTCCATCTGACGAATTTCCAGTGATTCCCGCTTCTGGGGAGCCGCCTTCCTGGGCTCGAACTGGTTTTGCTCTGTTGATCTGGTTGTGAGGCAGTTTCCCAGCGTCCAGACAGCGAAAATGGTGGATAGTGTGATGGGCGAGTTTCATCAGGCTGCTTCCGGGACCCGCCAAGGGCGATGGGCCAACACCCAAAACCCATCTGCCCTCCTGGGGATCCCATCGCCAGCTGGGCTCAGCGCGAGCCGAATTCCAGCCTCCCCAGCCGCTTGCGAAGCTCTAATGCTGGTTCCCGGGCAGCTCCTGGGCGGGGCCACCAGGCTCGACAAAATGGAGAGGGGACTGGCCGAACCCTGACTCCATCTGACGAATTTCCAGTGATTCCCGCTTCTGGGAGCCGCCTATCTCAGCTCGAACTGGTTTTTGCTCTGTTGATCTGGTCGTGAGTTTTCCCAGCGTCCGGACAGCGAAAATGGTGGCCAGTGTGATCTGCGAGTTTCATCAGGCTGCTTTCAGGACCCCCAGAGGCGATGGGCCAACATCCAAAACCCATCTGTCCTCCTGGGGTTCCCATCATCAGCTAGCGTCGGCGCGAGCCGAATTCCCTCCTCCCAGCCACATGCGAAGCTCCAATGCTAGAAAATGGGCAGCTCCTGGGCGGGGCACCAGGCTCGAAAAAATGGAGAGTGGAATGGACGAACCCTGACTCCATTGAGGAATTCCCAGTGATTTCAGCTACTGGGAGCCGCCTACCTGGGCTCGAACTGGTTTTGCTCTGTTGATCCGGTCGTGAGGCAGTTTCCCAGTGTCCGGACAGCAAAAATGGTGGCTAGTGTGATGGGCGAGTATCATCAGGCTGCTTCTGGGACACGCCAGACGCGATGGTCCAACACCCAAAACCCATCTGCCCCCTGGGGATCCCATCATCAGCTGGGCTCGGCAGGAGCCGAATTCCAGCTTCCCCAGCCGCTTGCAGCTCTGATGCTGGTTCCTGAGCAGCTCCTGGGCGGGGGCCACCAGGCAAGACACATTGGAGAGGGGAATAGCAGAACGCTGACTCCATCTGACGAATTCCCACTGATTCCCGCTTCTGGGAGCCGACTACATGGGCTCGAACTGGTTTTGCTGTTGATCTGGTCGTGAGGCAGTTTCCCAGCGGCCCGACAGCTAAATTTGGTGGCCAGTGTGATGGGCGAGTTTCATCAGGCTGCTTCCGGGACCCACCTGAGGCGATGGGCCAACACCCAAAACCCATCTGCCCTCCTGGATATCCCATCCTCAGCTGGGGTCTGCGCTGAGCCGAATTCCCGCCACCCCAGCCGCTGCGAAGCTCTAATGCTGGTTCCCGGGACCTCCTGGGCGCCGCCACCAGGCTCAAATAATGGAGAGGGGAATGGCCGAACCCTGACTCTATCTGACGAATTCCCAGTGATTCCCACTTCTGGGAGCCGCCACCTGGGCTCGAACTGGATTTGCTCTGTTGAACTGGTCTTAAGGCAGTTTCCCAAGCCCGCACATGGAAATGGTGGATAGTGTGATGGGTGAGTTTCATCTGGCTGCTTCCGGGACCCGCCAAGGGCGATGGGCCAACACCCAAAACCCATCTGCCCCCCTGGGGATCCCATCGCGGGCTGGGCTCAGTGCGAGCCGAATTCCAGCCTCCCCAGCCGCCTGAAGCTCTATTGCTAGTTCCCAGGCATCTCTGGGGGGGCCACCAGGCTCGACAAAATGGAGAGGGAATGGCCGAACCCTGACTCCATCTGATAATTTCCAGTGGTTCCCGCTTGTGGGACCCCGCCTACCTCGGCTCAAACTGGTTTTGCTCTGTTGATCTGGTCGTGAGGCAGTTTCCCAGCTGCAGGATAGCGAAAATGGTGGCCAGTGAGATATGGGAGTTACATCAGGCTGCTTCTGGGACCCCCAGAGGTGATGGGCCAACACCCAAAACCCATCTGCCCTCCTGGGGATCCCATCCTCAGCTGGGCTCGGCCGAGCCGACTCCCGCCTCCCCAGCCGCTTGAAGCTCTAATGCTGGTTCCCGGGCAGCTCCTGGGCGGGGGCCACCAGGCTCGAAAAATGGAGAGGGAATGGCCGAAACCTGACTCCATCTGACGAATTCCCAGTGATTAACGCTTCTGGCAGCCGACTACCTGGGCTCGAACTGGTTTTGCTCTGTTGATCTGATCGTGAGGCAGTTTCCCAGCGTCCAGACAGCGAAAATGGTGGCCAGTGTGACTAGCGAGTTTCATTAGGCTGCTTCTGGGACCCCCAGAGGCAATGGGCCAACACCCAAAACCCATCTGCCCTCCTGGGGATCCCCATCGTCAGCTGGGTTCAGCGAGCCGAATTCCCTCCACCCCAGCCGCTTGCGAAGCTCTAATGCTGGTTCCTGGGCAGCTCCTGGGCGGGGCCACCAGGCTCGACAAAATGGATAGGAGAATGAACGAACCTGACTGCATCTGAAGAATTACCAGTGGTTCCCGCTTCTGGGAGCCGAAGAGCTGGGCTCGAAATGGTTTTGCTCTGTTGATCTGGTCGTGGAGGCAGTTTCCAGCATCCGGACAGCGAAAATGGTGGCCAGTGTGACGGGCGAGTTTCATCAGGCTGCTCCCGGGACCCCCAGAGGAGATGGGCCAACACCCAAAACCCATCTGCCCTTCTGGGGATCCCATCCTCAGCTGGGCTCGGCGCGAGCCAAATTTCCGCCTCCCCAGCCGCTTGCTCTAATGCTGGTTCCCGGGCAGCTCTGGGCAGGGCCACCAGGCTCGACACAATGTAGCGGGGAATGGCAGAACCCTGACTGCATCTGAAAAATTCCCAGTGATTCCCGCTTCTGGGAGCCGCCTACCTGGGCTCAAACTGGTTTTGCTCTGTTGATCTGGTCGTGAGGCAGTTTCCCAGCGCCCGGACAGTGAAAATGGTGGATAGTGTGATGGGCGAGTTTCATCTGGCTGCTTCCGGGGACCCCCAGGGATGGGCCAACACCCAAAACCCATCTGCCCTCCTGGGGATCCCATCCTCAGCTGGGCTCGGCGGGAGGCGAATTCCAGCCTCCCCAGCAGCTTGCGAAGCTCTAATGCTGGTTCCCGGGCAGCTCCTGGGCAGGGCCACCACGCTTGACAAAATGGAGAGGGAATGGCCGAACCATGACTCCATCTGACGAATTCCCAGTGATTCCCGCTTCTGGTAGCCGCCTACCTGGGCTCGAATTGGTTTTGCTGTGTTGATCTGCTCGTGAGGCAGTTTCCCAGCATCCGGACTGCGAAAAATGGTGGATAGTGTGATGGGCGAGTTTCATCTGGCTGCTTCCGGGACCCCCAGAGGCGATGGGACAACACCCAAAACCCATCTGCCCTCCTGGGGATCCCATGCTCAGCTGGGCTCGGCGCGAGCCGAATTCCCGCCACCCCAGCCGCTTGAGAAGCTCCAATGCTGGTTCCCGGGCAGCTCCTGGGCGGGGCCACCAGGCTCAACTGATGGAGAGGGCAATGGCCGAACCCTGACTCCTTCTGACGAATTCCCAGTGATTCCCGCTTCTGGGAGCCTCCTGCCTGGGCTCGAACTGGTTTTGCTCTGTTGATCTGGTCGTGAGGCAGTTTCCCAGCGTCCCGACAGCGAAAATGGTGGCCAGTGTGATTGGCGAGTTTCATCAGGCTGCTTCCGGGACCCCCCAGAGGCGATGGGCCAATACCAAAACCCATCTGCCCTCCTGGGGATCCCATCGTTAGCTGGGCTCGGCGTGAGCCGAATTCCAGCCTCCCCAGCCGCTTGAGAAGCTCTAATGCTGGTTCCCGGGCAGCTCCTGGGTGGGGCCACCAGGCTCGACAAAATGGAGAGGGGAGTGGCCGAACCCTGACTCCATCTGACGAATTCCCAGTGATTCCCGCTTCTGGGAGCTGCCTACCTGGGCTCGAACTGGTTTTGCTCTGTTGATATGGTCCCAGCGTCCGGACAGCGAAAATGGTGGCAAGTGTGATGGGTGAGTTTTTCAGGCTGCTTCCAGAACCTCCCAGAGGCGATGGGCCAACACCAAAACCCATCTGCCCTCCTGGGGTTCCCATACTCAGCTGGGTCGGCGTGAGCCGAATTCCAGCCTCCCCAGCCGCTGCGAAGCTCTAATGCTGGAACCCGGGCAGCTCCTGGGCAGGGCCACCAGGCTCGACAAAATGGAGAGGGAATGGCCGAACCCTGACTCCATCTGATGAATTCCCAGTGATTCCCGCTTCTGGGAGCCGCCTACCTGGGCTCGAACTGGTTTTCCTCTGTTGATCTGGTCGTGAGGCAGTTTCCCAGCGTCCGGACAGCTAAAATGGTGGCCAGTGTGATGGGCGAAGTTCATCAGGCTGCTTCCGGGATCCCCAGAGGCGATGGGCTAACACCCAAAACCCATCTGCCCTCCTGCGGATCCCATCCACTGCTGGGCTCGGCGCGAGCCGACTTCCCCGCCTCCCCAGCCGCTACGAAGCTCTACTGCTGGTTCCCTGGCAGCTCCTGGGTGGGGCCACCAGGATCGACAAAATGGAGAGGGGAATGGCAGAACCCTGACTGCATCTGAAAAATTCCCAGTGATTCCCGCTTCTGGGAGCTGCCTACCTGGGCTCGAACTGGTTTTGCTCTGTTGATCTGGTCGTGAGGCAGTTTCCCAGCGTCCGACAGTGAAAATGGTGGATAGTGTGATGGGCGAGTTTCATCAGGCTGCTTCCGGGGACCCCCAGAGGCGATGGGCCAACACCCAAAACCCATCTGCCGTCCTGGGGATCCCATAGTCAGCTGGTCCCAGCGCGAGCCGAATTCCAGCCTCCCCAGCCGCTTGTGAAGCTCTCTGAAGTTCAATTTTATAGGCTTATTTGTGTCGCCTCAAGTACCTTAAAGCAAATCTCTCAGAAATGGCATCTATCATGCACTGAATAAATTATTTTCCAGTACTTTACAAATTTGCCTATTTAAACAGGAACATAATGGGGCCAGGTAATAGCCCAGAGCTTAGGGTGTTTGCCTTGCATGCTGGCTGGCCTGTGCTGACTTGGGTTCTATCCCCCGGCATCCCACATGTTAGCCCAAGCACTGCAAGGAGTAATTCCTGAGTGCGGAGCCAGGAATAACCCGTGAGCATTGCTGGGTATGACCCAAAAAAAAGCAAAAAAAAAAAACAATATACAGTCAAATCTGACTTATATTACCCTAAACTCAAAAAATAAAATGGTAGCAGATTACAATGTGCATGCTAGTAACAGATTAAAGTGTGTGCGCTGGAGCGATAGTACTAAAATAGTAAATGTGGTGTTCAGAAATATATTACAGCTGGCAAAGCACTTTTCTTACAGTGGGCCATCAAGGTTTGATTCCTCTAGTCCACATTGAACACCTAATACACCAGGAATGATCCCTGAACAAAGAGCCAGAAGTAAACACTGAGCACTGCTGGTTGTGACAAAATACAAAAAAAACAAAGAAAAAAGAAAGCAGCAGAAATGAGGAGCTAGAGGGATAGCCCAGTGGGTAGGGCGTATCCCTTGCACGCCGACGACCCGGTTTCATTACCCAGCATCCGATACGGTCCCCAAGCAATGCCAGGAGTAATTCCTGAGTGTAGAGACAAGAGTAAACCCCTGAGAATTGCTGGGTGTGACCTAAAATGCATGAAAAAGGTGGAAATGAGTACATTTAACTGCTATAGGACATGTGTGTAAGTAAAAGATAAGCCAGCAATAAATGTTCAGATAACTACTAATGTAGCATGATTAGAACCAAATCACTTCACGTAGAAGAAAACAAGATCATGATGATTTTCACCCCTAATTTCATCCTTATGAAATTAATTCATAAGGATGATGTGTATGACAAAGCTGGCAAATGTAACACATATCGAGAAAAAAAACAAGAAAATCAATACCGTTACAGTGAAACTCTGCTTTTTCTTGCTTTTTTGGGTCATATCCAGCAATGTTCAGGGGTGACTCCTGCCCCTGCATCCAGGAATCAATCCTGGCGGTTCACAGTGGACCATATGGTATACTAGGGAAATAAGCTGGTCTGCCATATGCACGCAAATGCCTTTCCCACTATCCTTATTGCTTCAGCCACTGAAACTATTCTTTTTTTTTGGGGGTCACACCCGGCGATGCTCAGGGATTACTCCCTGGCTCTGCACTCAGGAATTACTCCTGGCGGTGCTCAGTGGACCATATGGGATGCCGGGATCAAACCCGGGCCGGCACAGGCCAGCGCGCTGCAAGGCAAACGCCCTACCCACTGGGCTATCGCCCGGCCCTACTGAAACTATTCTTAAGGCGTCTGGGGCACAGGATAAAGTAGACTAGTTGGCTCGGCCATCCATTAACTAAATCAGCTACTTTGGCAAAACAAAATTCATGTATTACAACTAGGGATTTCAACGTAGCAAAATAAATAAATGATATAAGGCATTTGTAAAATATATGTTCAACTACGGAAAAGGTACTGGTACACTGAACTGTGAGTTGAAATAGCAGTTCTACTCCTAGAGAGAGTATGCACCGATTTCCACAGAGCCTGAGAAGATGACAGTCCACCAAAGGGGTGGGGTTATTTCTAAACACAATCCACCTCATACGGGCTGTTTTCACGCGTTATCAAGTGTGCCACCCTCACTGCCATGAGCTGAAATCTCAGAGTTATTTTGATTTTCATTTCCCTGCCATGATTGAAAAGGAGCCCTTTTGTATAAATAAGCCTGCTGACCCTTTCTTGCATCTTTTTTTGGGAAAATGTCTCTTCATCTCTTTGTCTCATTTATGTGTAACATTTTTTGTTGTTGTTAAATTCTATGCTTACTTTGTATACCTTAACCTGATATATTATGTGTAGAAATATATTTTTTCAGTACAATGTATTTTTTTCATAACTTAAGAATGTTTTTTAATGAATTTATTTTTTTGTTTTCTTTGCCTCTGTGTCCTCTGGTTGAAGAAAGCTCTAACTGCAATTCTAACTGCAATACTGGAGAGTCCCACATGGTTTCCTTCAGTGCATTAAAGGATTCTAGTCCAATATCAAAGTCTCGGTCAATTTTGAATTGACTTTTTGTGAATGGTGTGAGGTATGGTTATAATTTTTTTTAATATGTGGCTATCCCATTAAGAAAGCAAAGATTTTATCCATGTGCACCTTATCTTTTTCTATGTGTAAAGAAAATATAGATACATCATTAGAAAATATATATGCCATCCTGAAAGGTACTTTTATTTTGCTTTTTGGGGTCACACCCAGCAATGCTCAGGGGTTACTCCTGACTCTGCTCAGGAATTACTCCTGGCGGTGCTCGGGGCCATATGGGATGCCGGGGATGGAACCTGGGTCAGCTGCATGCAAGGCAAACGCCCTACCCGCTGTGCTATCGCTCCGGCCCCCATGAAAGGTATTCTTTTCATCTTTCTATTTTTTATTTTTTGGGGAATAGGGGGCGGGTTTAGCTCAAACCCAGCAGCATTCAGTGGTGACTGTTGGCTCTGAACTTAGGAAATCAGTCCTAGTAAGTTCACAGGACACCTAAGATAGTACTCAGGTTGGCTATGCATAAGACAGGCTGTTATCTATGGTACTATCTCTCCTGTCCCTAAAAGATACACATTAGGCTAAAAGAACAGTACACCATATACTAACTCAGAAACAAGGAAAAAATGACCATAGTGGGAAAGGAAAAGTTATGTTTTTTTTTTAAATTTTATTATACTCCCATGAGATATACAATTACAAAGATGTTCATAAGATGTTCATATTTGGGTTTCGGCCACACAGTGCTCCCGCACATCCCTCCACCAGTGCCCATTTCCCACCATCAATGACCCCGATTCCCTGTCCCCTCCGCTAGTCTGCCTCTATGGCAGATTATTTCTTTGTCTTAAGGAAAGTTATGTGTCGGGGCACTCCGCGGGGGTCCCCGACAGTGCCGGGAAGCGAAGTTCCCTTCTACCTCCGCCGGCGAGGAATGGATGAACACTCCGAATCCGATGCGGTTTTAAAAGGCTTTACTTATCACAGGTTCAGGCATACAAATCAGCAAAAGGAAAAACCCGATGCTTAGGATTCCAGGCAGAACCCCAGCCACGTGTAGGCCAAGATGGCGACCACCACGTGTAAAAACTTCCAAGGGGAATAAACGCTCACAAGGCGAGATCCCACAGGGAAGAAGAAGGCCAAAAGCCAAAAGCCAAAAGCCGCAGGGAGCCAAAAGCTGAAGGCTGAGGAACCAAAAGGCAAAAGGGTGAAGGGGCCTCAAGTCAGCCCCTTATATACACCAAAGTAACCCAATCGGGAGGTTGTCATGCCAACAAAGAACCCTAAACAGAGTGTAGTGCCACACCCTGTTGTAGGTATAAACAAAGGTTACACCAAGGACTAATCCCGAGATTATCTCTTATGTAAAACACTGGAGAGAGAGGGGGCTGATATAAAGTAATACATCTTCACTTCATGAGCTTCATGTAATCTAGATGGTACCCACAAGGTCCTTATTATTATCTGCACCAGTGTGATTCTGAGTATCTTGTTCTCATGTACTGAAAGGGTCATACTCGCCTGCTTAGAGCAAACTAGTATGATCCTTCCTATAGTCTTCCTTTAGTCTTAGCGTAGCCAGGGTGGTAGTCTCCTGGTAAATTCTAACTGTCCCACGTTGGGTGCAGTGGGTATAAAGAGGAGCTGTGCCCAATCTAGAAAACATAGAAGTCTTAGTAGATGTATAAGTCAGAAGTTATTCAATCAAGGTGACTTCTGTAAGTGCCACACCCTCTAGAAGTGTTTACATAGAAGAGAGATCTCATTAGAATGAACATTGGCTTAAATAAGATTAAGCTGGGAGTGAGCAAAACAACAAAACTCCCAGATTAGCTAAACATGTCCTCCAACAACTCTCCCTTTTTGTTTACAAAAATATAAAAAATACAAGTATTCTAAATAATACATACAGAGGATAGAAACAGAAAAGGAACAATTCCAATTACAAGGTAATATCATATGTTGTCCCAATGTCCGAATTCATTTTTTTTTTTTTTGCTTTTTTTTTTTTTTTTGGGTCACACCCGGCGATGCTCAGGGGTTACTCTTGGCTCTTTTGCTCAGGAATTGCTCCTGGCAGTGCTCGGGGGACCATATGGGATGCCTGGGATCGAACCCAGGCCGCCCCTAGGGCCATCCACGTGCAAGGCAAACGCCCTACCCGCTGGGCTATCACTCCGCCCCGGATTCAAACTTTTTTTTTTTTTTTTTTTTTTTTGCTTTTTGGGTCACACCCGGCAATGCTCAGGGGGTTACTCCTGGCTCTGCACTCAGGAATTACTCCTGGCGGTGCTCTGGGAACCATATGGGATGCCAGGGATCGAACCCCAGGCCGGCATGGGCCGGCCGCATGCAAGGCAAACGCCCCTACCCGCTGGGCTATCGCTCCGGCCCCTGAATTCATTTTGAACCGAGTAAAGTTCATAGTAAAATGTCTCTGACTGTTTGGTCATAACAGACTACAGCCTGTATTGTCCTAAATTAGTGAGAGTCAATTTCCCATGAAGTCACATCTCTGGAACAAGGTCAGAAGAACTGAAGAACTGATTCTGGAACAGCAGCATCGGTGAAGACAGGAATGAGTCTCGGGAGAGCAATCACCAGGGACTCAATGTATTATCAGGAACACTGGATCAGGTTTCAGGAGCACTGGAACAAACTTCTCAAGCACTGGAATAGGTCTCTGGAACAGCGGTATAGGCATTTCCGCAAGGCATCTTCAGCAAGGGAACACTGGCACCGGTAACCATACCTATAACTTAATTTTAGGTGAGAAAAAAACACTTTTCGAGATTAATTACAAATAGAGATTTTAGGGCTTTGGCAGGAATCCAAGAACACGAAAAATCTCCAACACCTTGTGAAAGGAAACATTAGGAAAAAACCTTTTTTGTAAATTATTAAATTTTTGTAGTGAACACTGTTTTAGGAATCTCTAGTATTGAGCATTGTAGCACAAGTTTACTGCATTCACCATCTTAGCCTGTGAACAGAATCATTAGAAAAACGTTTTTCATTGATTTGTAATGAGCACTGTGATCAGAGTCCAAAGCCTCGAACATCAGAAGGAATCTGCAGCAGACAAGCTCTTTTTCTGTAAATCTCTGAACAAAAGTATTAAAACTTTTTTATTAGTTTTTAGTAGATTTTGTTATTGAGCACTATACTTGGAGTTCACCCTTTTTTCTCCTTTTTAAAAATATTTTTAGGTTTTTTTTTTTTTTTTAACCTGTAAACAGAACATTAGAAAACTCATTAAGTTTTAAGAACTTGACACTGAACATCATCCACGGAAATATATTTCGTTTCTCTTTGAAACATTAGAAAACTTCTTCATTAGTCATTTCTATACATAAAAACCTTAGAAAATTCTTACAAAAATATCTTCTCCTTGAGAGTTATTCGCATGCTCTCACCTTTAAACATTTCAAAGCAGCAAGGAAACATAAAGACACACATTAAACACTTAGAAAATATATATTTTTTATGGTACCTTCTTTTGGAGGGTTATTTAGGGTGCCTTAACCTTTAAACTCACTCCAAGGCAGGTTTTTTTTTTTAGAAAGAAAGAGGTTATCTCCAGCTAAAGCATATCAACAGGCTGCAATGGAAGGTTATTTTTATTAAAGATGAACCAAGATCAAAAGGCTGGAAAGCAAAACTATTGTTATTAAAGATGGACCATGTTCAACAGGCTGCAAAGCAAGATTATCATTAACCAATCCGGGAGGTTTGAACAGCAGTTTGCAACTTAAAATTAAGACTTTATAGTGAAAAAAAATTAGGTGTTTTTAGACCGGTATTGAAAGAAATGAGGTTTTTTAGACCTGCTATCCATTTATAATCAATTTTTACTTAGGTGAATTGACTGGTTTTTGAGTTTGTCAGTGTTATCCAGAGGCTCTCCTTAAGACAAATTTAAGGTGAAAATGGTAAAGATACCTGTCTTTTGTTGTTTCAACAACCGATTCTGAAAGTTTTTTGAGCACGTCTAACAATTTGTCATTAGCCATAACATTTACCATAAATCATTCGCCAAAACTATTCATTTGCCAGAAGTCATTTGCCATAAATATCCAATCACGTAACTTAATTGTCTGCTAACTCCAGCCACGTAGGACTGAGCACAGACAAATAAAAAGGAGGATAATTTAGTCCGGTTTGTCTCTATGGAAAGCTATGGTGCACATGAAAGTGGCAGGCAACTGTAGATAGAGCCTAAAGCTCTTTTCCAGCTGAATTAAATAATTATGCCACCAAGAAATCTGACCTTTCATTTCCTTAAACCAAAGGTCTGGGAAAGCCTCTACTTTAAACTTAACAGCTTGCTCACCAAAACTTGCACTCTGCTCCTGTTGGAAGAGGCGCAGTTTTATCACGAAAATCATAAGAGTTAGCACCAGAAAAGGCCAAAACAAAAAGTAGTCATGAGGAATGTTGCAACGTTCCCAGAGCTTTGCTCTTGGACTATTATTAAATTGAGAACAGGAGGAACAATGAGACTTTTGAGGCCTGGACAGGCTAGGGGAATTCCGTTCCTCCCCTTGGTCCTCATCAGAGCTTGTAAGAGCTCTGGGGAAACCTTCAAACCGAGCATCCCTTTCCATTAGAGGGGGCGTCTTCGCCTTCGGAGGTATTAACTCGGGAAAGATTTTCGGTTGGACCGGTGCTGGCGTGGATGTGGGGAAAATGGGACTCTCATCCACTGCTGGTGGGAGTGCCGACTGGTCCAGCCCTTTTTGGAAAACAATATGGGCATTCCCTCCAAAAGCTAGATATTGAGCTCCCATTTGATCCAGCAATAGCACTCCTGGGAATATACCCTAGAGACCGAAAAACACATAGCAGAAACACTATCTGTACTTCTTTATTCATCTCTGCGCTATTCACTATAGCTAGAATCTGGAAACAACCTAAATGCCCGAGAACAGAGGACTGGCTAAAGAAACTGTGGTTCATCTACACTATGGAATACTATGCGGCTGTCAGAAAGGGATGAAATTGTGAAATTTACCTGCAAATGGATGGACATGGAGTCTATCATGCTGAGTGAAATTAGTCAGAAGGAAAAGGACAGATATAGAATGACTGCATTCATTAATAGGATATAGATACCAGTGTTTTAATAAATATGGGGAAATGGTAATGGCACATTAAAACTCACCACTGAATATACACAAAGAGACTTAAGTGATAAACTCTAAATATCTGCAGGGCTAGCCATAATGTGTAAAATAAGAGGGAGAGAGATGCAGAGACAGAGAGAGAGATAGAGAGAGAAAGAGAGGAAACTGGGGTACCTGCTATTAAGGCGGGTGGGGGGGAGGAGGGGTACATTGGTGGTGGAAATGGGGGCACTGGTGGAGGGATGGGTGCTGGAATACTGTATTACCAAGAACCAATTATGAACACCTTTGTAATTGTGTGTTTCACGGTGGTATAATAAAAAAAATTTAAAAAAAAAAGAACATTGGTGGTATAAAGGAGTTGGTATATATAAATATCCAAATCAAAGAGTGAACAATACTGAAAACAAGAGAGCCAAAATTTTAATAACCTTGTCAGTTAAAATTATCAATTAAAATTTAATAAGCTTGTCAATAAAAAAAGTCAAGGTAGTAAGATGTGGAAGACAGTGTTTAGACAGAAACTTGGAGCCCTGATGAAAGGAAGATACCACTGGTGGTGGGATTGGTGGTGGAACATAATATGTCTAAAAATTCAACTATGAATAACTTTATAAATCATGGAATTTTTGATAAAATTATAGAAAATAATATGTCTCTATTGCTTCATAAATGAAAGGATTTTGTGAAGAATCCTATGAATTTTTAGAAACAGTGTATAATTTATATGGAATAAAAATATATTTTTGACTACCATGGATAAAATATAAAATTAATAGCATTATTTTCTGATCAAAAAATATGTGAAGGCAGGTTGAAGTAATAGTACAGTTGGTAGGTAACTTAGTGGCATACAGATGACAAGGGTTTAATACCTGATATTCTGTTTGGTCCCAAGTCCCACCAGAAGTTATAACTGATTGCAGAACCAGGAATAAACTCTGAGCACTGTCAAGTATAGCCAGAAAACAAAACAGAACCAAATGAAGGCTAGTGGTATTAGTTATAAGAGTTGCTTTTTATCTCTTAGTAAAATTCAATAACATTTATCTTTAGTAGTGCTTTATTGCACACAAGTCTGAAGCAGTATCTAATCAATTTTATATTTTAGAGGAGAGAAGGCAGGTCTTAAACCTGGAACTTATTTTTGATGAAGGCATTAAGTGATATTATATGCTTGATGTGATATGTTCTCACCTATATATAAATAAACATTAAATCATTTAGTGTCCATAAACTATGTTACAGTTCTATATGACAAAAATAGAATGCCATCATAGAAACAGAAGTAATTAATCCAGCTCAGAGAATTGATAAGGGAGACCTTGAAAACACTTTTAATAAGATGTTCATACACACATACATACATACATACACACAAACACATATACACACATCTATATACACACATCTCTATATATATATATATATATACATCTATATATCTGTACAAATTTGCCTTTAGGGTTTGAATACCAGACCATTGGTGTTTTCAGGCTATTTCTGCTTTTTTGAGATTTTTTCCTTGTGGTGCTCAGGGAACCATACGATGTTGGTAATTAGAACAGGATTGGCTATATGCTAATAAGTACCTTAATCATTATATCTTCTAGAGCAACGATGGTAAACCTTCCTTTGTTCCCTCTTTTTACCTTCATATGTAGAAAATATCATACTATATTTCAGTTATGTTACATTTTAATTCCTCCAACTTCTAGCACAATTTCTCCTTTCTGTCTCATATGATTTTAAATCTATCCTTCCTCTACCTGTGTCTATTAAAGTTTTAAGAAAATTTAGGTAAGACTTTATGAAATAAAAATATAAGGTCAGGACTGGAGAAACAGTGGATGGAGTGCTTACTTTGCACACATTGACTTGGGTTCAATCCTCACACTCCAGATGATCCTCCAAGTCCTTCCAGGAATAATTTCTGAAAGTAGACAGTAATACTGCACTGCCAGGTGTGGTCCAAAAATATAAAAAAAGAAATATAAAATCATAGTTACTTTTTGTATCACATTCTGTAAACTCAGTTGAATAATAGCTCAAGTATTTTTGTTAGTTTTTGGTTTGTTTTAATTTCTTTTATATTGTTGCAACATAGATCAAGAGCTTTTCCCAAATATCTTTAATCTTATTTTTTAAAATTGTATTATATCACCATAAGAGATACAATTACAAAGCTGCTTATTATTGGGTTTCAATTACACAGTGTTCCAGCACATATCTCTCCAGCAGTGCACATTTCCCCATCACCAATGTCCCACTTTCCTCCCACCCCCAGGCTGCCTCTATGGCAGGCACTTTTCTACTTCTCTGTCTCTCTCCCTTCTTTTTGCATTATGGCTTTCAATTTATACATTGAGGGTTATCATGTATATCCCTTAATTCTAGGCTGATATTTCCACTTCCAACAATTATTAACACACTCTATTTTACATAATCTCTGTCCCCCATACAACTGTGGTATATTCCAACCATTGACAAGTCCTCCTGGCCCCTGTTGTTCCTAGCTTTGGATATTAGTCTCATACTATTTTTATCAATAATGATAAGCTATATAACCTCTCTGATAAGGAATTTCAGAAGGAACATTTAAGGATGCATAAGGAACCCAAAGAAGCAATGGAATACAAAGTCAATAAAATACAAGAGGACATGAGAGCAGAAATGAGTAAATTGTAGGCCAAAATACAAGCAGAAATGACAGAGATTAATAATGTGGTAAGTGAAATGAAAACCACACTGAAAGGCCTCCAAAGCAGAGTAACAACTGCTGAAGAAAGAATTAGTGATCTCGAAGATGAGGTCCAAGGATTCTGTAGACAAAGCAGAAGATGGAAAAAAGACTCACAATTAACAGACTACAAGAGAAAATTGGGATGAAGCCAAAAAAGGAATAACATACTCATCATTGGGGTTAGAGAAGGACAAGAAGAAAGCCCTTATGAAGAAGAAACTGTCAAAGCTATCATTGCTGAAAGTCCCCAAACTGAAGAACACATGCTCCCAGATTCAGGAGATCCGTAGGGTACCTGCTAAAAGAAACCCCAATAAGAATACTGCAAGACACATACTAATTAGAATAACAAGATCTATAGGTAGATATAAAATACTGAAAGCAGCAAGATCAAAAGGAAACCACAAAGGCGTATCCCTAAGATTTACAGCAGACTTCTCAGATGAAACACTCTGAGCCCAAAAACAATGGTGGGGTATTGTGAAAAGGCTCAATCTACTGCAGGTCACACCAAGAATTCTTTACCCGGCCAGACTCACATTCAGATGTGAAAAAAGATACACAACTTCATGGATAAGCAACAACTCAGGAACTCATGACTCAAAACTAATTTTAGAGAAGGATTGAAGGCTCTACTATAAAATAAGACTGAACCCAAAAAGCACAACAAGTTTAAGCAGAAAGATCGCACAAAATCTACTGACAATAATTCTCTCTCAACATCAACAGTCTAAATGCACCAAGTAAGAGACATATAGTGGCAAAATAGATTAAAAACTGAATCCAGCATTATGCTGCCTACAACAAACACATTTAAATAATCAGAGCAAACATAGACTCAAAGTCAAAGTAGGAGACCATTCTCCATGCAAACAACTCCTCCAAAAAGGCCACTGTGGCCATGGTAGTATCTGATAATATAGACTTCAGTCTGAAAAAAGGTTAGAAGGGACAATGGAGGCCATTTCTTAATAATTAAGGGGTGGATATATTAGGAAGAAATAACACTACTAACCATATATGCACCCAATGAGTTGCCAGCAAAATATTTAAACCAACTGCAATAGACCTCAAAGAAGACATTAACAGTTGCACAGTAATAGTTGGAGAATTCAACACTGCTTTATCAACTCTTGATAGATTGACAAGACTGAAACTCACCAAGGAAATACTGGCCCTGAAGGAAGAAATGGAAGAAAGAGAGCTAGTTGATATATACAGGGCTTTTCATCCCAAAGAAGCTGAATACACATTTTTGTCCAGTACACATGGAGCATTCTCCAAGATAGACACATGTTGAGCCACAAAACATACCTCAATAAAATAAAGAGATAAGAAATTGTGTCAACTATCTTTTCAAATCATGATTCACTGAAAATAGAAGTTAACCATACACAGAAGCAGGAAGTCAAAACAAACACCTGGAAACTGTACAGCTCACTGCTGAACAACATATAGGTCATAGAAGAAATCAAACAGGAAATCCAAAGATTCCTGGAAACAAATGAAAATGAAGACCTCAACTATCAGAACTTGTTGGACACAGCAAAGCAATGTTAAGAGGAAAGTTCATAGCTCTGCAAGCATTCATCAGGAAAACAGAAATGGCCCACATAAATAACCTGCCTTCTCAGCTCAAAAATATTAGAACAAGATGAACATAAGGAGTCTAATCCAGGCAGAAAGAAGGAAATAATAAAACTTAGAGAGGAAATCAATGAGCTGGAAACTCAAAAAACAATCTAAAAGTGCAATGAAACCAAGAGCTGGTACTTTGAAAAAATAAACAAGATCGACAAACAACTGGCAAGACTTGTAAGGACAGGGAAAGAGAGAACCCGAATAAACAGAATCAAAAATGAAAAGGGGGACATTACAACAGAAACCACAGAAATCCAAAAGATCATCAGAGATTAATTTGAGAGTCTGTATGCCATCAAACTTGAGAACCTAGAAGAAATGGATAAATTCCTGAATTCCTATAACCTCCCATGGATGAAACAAGAAGACCTGCACTACCTGAATAAGTCTATCACCATTGAGGAAACTGAAACAGTAATTAAAAAGTCTGCCCAAATATAAAAGCCCAGGTCCAGATGAATTACTAGTGAATTCTATCAAAACTTTCAGCAGGACCTAGCTTGGCAATCCTTTTCAAGCTCATTCCTCCAAAGACTAGAAATTGACCTCCCATTTGACCCAGCCATATCACTGCTGGGAATATACTCTGGGAAGGCAAAAACACCCAGCGAAAACATCATCTTCACTTTTATTTTCATAGCAGCATTATTCACAATAACCAGAATGTGGAAACAACCAGTGTGCCCAAGAACTGATGACTGATAAAGAAGTTTTGGTACATCTACACAATGGAATATTATGCAGCTGTTAGGATAAATGAAGTTATGAAATTTTCCTATAAATGGATGGACATGGAGAGGATCATACATACATATTATGACACAAATATCCAAGATAAGGTGAAACATGGAACAAGAGGTCTTGCCAAAGATGGAAATTACCACAAACGTGTGTGAGTCACAGGTTAGGCAAGACAGAGAAGGGAACTGTGTGCTATTAATTGTTGAAAGTGCTAATACCAACCTAGAACTGAGCATTAAATACAGGCAAAAAGATTCACATGATGACCTAAAAATTTATGTATTACACTCCACAATATGTAAGAGAAGGAAGAGAGAAGGAGAGAGAGAAAGATAAAGAGAGAAAAACTAAAGAACCTGCAATAGGGCAGGCTAGGAGAGGGGGTAGGGAATCAGCGACATTGGTGAGGCATTGGGGAGGGATGGTTGCTGGAACACTGCATGACTGAAACCCAGACATGAACATCTTTATGATTTTATATCTCACTGTGGTATAATAAATATCAAAAAACATCTGTGCCTTGATATTTTGAAAATTAATTATGTAGGGATTGCATTAATTTCATAATAGTGAATTTCATATATCATAAAGTATATCTGAAGTTATTTGGAATAAAATTAATATATTGCCCTTCATTTATATGTTTAGCAGTTTCCTATATTTGTGACATCGTAATAAACATGTATGGGAAAGGTAAGAATATTGGGAAGAGACTTTTAAATCAATAGTCTAGAGAAAAATACAGCTTTAACAGAGAAATGAAGAACTTTTGCATTACAATATAGTTTTTGGACTAATGAAAGGGTAAATATAATCAAAGTCAGTGATAGAAAGTTGTGAATTTGTTTTCAGGAAACATTACAAAGGAACTAAGTTTATGTAGCATTTATTACATGTGGAAATATGCTGGGCACAATAAGAGTTGAAAAATAAGAGGTAAGATCACAGGTTTTATGATTAAAGACAGACATAGTACAGTTTATTTATGAATTATTGGAAGCAATTTGGCTCTCAGTATCTTTGGTAAGCATTTCTACTGTACATTTCCCTACTGCAAAAGTTGGTAAATCAAACATCATTTTTTTACTATTATGTATTGAGGAGCTGAAAGAAAATTAGTTTCTCCTTGCAGTGCTCAAGGATAAAGGGAGCAATTTCCAGTGATACTTCAATTTTGAGCTGAGGGTTTAACAATTAAGTGAGGTTCCACTAATTGGATGACATTAAGTGAAATTTGAAAGTGGGAAGTTTTTTATGAAATGATTTTCTGACAATAATACACTGTCTGTTTTCACATGTGACAAGAGGGGCAATAATAATAACAATCACTGCTAGAAGTTCCTTGGTATGTTTTAATTCTCTAGTTGCAGACTTCTCTCCTAACTTTGGCTGCCATTGTGGTTACGGAAATCAGTTCTCAAGGGCCTTCTTGTTCCAAGTGCAACTATTTTATTTTGGTAGCAATCACTTCCATTTATTAAATCAACGTAAGATAAAGAGATTGCTATGTCATGAAACTCATTCATGACAGAAACACTGAATCTTCTAGATCATGAGAAAATCCTGTAAGGTGAAACATTATTGACTGAATTTTTTATTTTATATTGATTTCAATTATATTTTTTAAAGTTAGTTAAGACTCAAATGTGTTTCATGGTGATTTGTGGGAGAAATATAAGCCATAAGTGTTCTATAAGAAAAGGAAACAATATGGCAGTTAAAAATAACTAAATTTTCATTTAAAATTTTAGGGAGACTGTGTTCCTAACACAGCAGTCAACATATATAAGAAGAATAATCTGTAAGTCCTTTGTCTGTAGGAAGAGTATATTTGGTAAAATAGCTTGCTTTCTCTATTCTAATCCTAAATTAAAAGAATTTGTTTATATATAAAGTCAGAAAATTAGTAATCAAATAAAATCTGACTTTTAATTGCCTAAAATGACCGAGAAATTAAAACAATGATAGACAGGAGAAATGGCTAATGGATTCAAATTATTTTAATTGTTTTTTATTATTTAGAATAATATGACTGAACAAACTAATCAACTCCGGGTTCTAAAACTTAACTTTTGTTAGACATTAAGGATGAAATGAAATTAAGGAGAAAATGTGAGCTACTAATCCCTCATTTTTCCAATAATTTAACCCAAATGTTAATATTGAATATATTCTCTATAATTATATCAAAGTTTTGTATATGATTTATACAAGTGGAACTATAAGCAGGAAAAATTGCTCAGCATTCATTATGAAGGAACTTACTATGATTTTTCCAAACCAGTCTGATATGTCAGCAAAGTCAGATGATGACACCAAGGTGTGAGTCACTGGTCAATAGAGGGAAACAAAGACTCTGTTGTAGAATGTGGTGCTGGAATGTTGAATGTATGAAACCTACATTAGCAATATTGTAAACCACAGTACCTAAAATCAAGTTTAAGTAACTTTAATAAAATAAAATTTAGAAATCAGGAAGTTGCCATCAGGTTGATAATAGTCTCTAACAATCTGAATGCTATGAATAAAGATATATTGGATCATTATTCTCTTGTATGATCTTTAGAAGACATTCTTCAACAGAGTCTAGTGTCTGTGGGTCAAAAAGATAGCCTGTACCTTATTCTCTCCTAGCACATTTTTTTCATATACCACCATGAGGCAAACAATTACAAAATTGTTCATGATTAGGTTTCAGTCATACAGTGTTCTAGCACCTATCCCTCCACTGCACTGGACCACCAATGTCCCCTGATTCTCTCTCCCCCTCCCCTAGCCTGGCACTATGGCAGGCTCTCTCTCTCTCTCTCTCTCTCTCTCTCTCTCTCTCTCTCTCAACTCTTTTAATTCATTGTGGGTCCTAGCACAATTTTTTTTGGGCCTAGAACACTCAATTTGTTTCTCGGTTATCTTGCATGTGAAAGAAAGAAAACCTTACTTGTAGAAAGAAGGGCTTGCAGGGACATTAAATTATAACATTGTGTTTCAGAATGGGCGCAGAGCCCAGGAGACTAAGACTCATTATGTTCCTGTGTTCCTATTAAAAAGTTATATTCTCTAGACCAGAAAATGGAAAACTCTAAACTTCAGGATAAATACTTTATAAGAACTAAAATTACTTCAGACTAAGAAGAAGGAAGTCATATATTAGTTATGACTTCTCTATTAGAAACAAGGAGTCAAGAAGAAATGACCTGGGTAAAAGTAACATAAACATAAAATTACAAAGATTTTCTATTTGGTTGAATATCAATCTTAGGAATTTAGAGACTAGTATTTAGGAAAGAAATGATCATTATATGAAAAAGAAAAAAATCTAAGAATCTTAAAACTATTTTTGAACATATATTGTTCAGATCAAAGTACAAAAGTCAATCTACTGTGTGTGTGAGTTTATGTGTTCTATTTCAGATTTGTTTCTATGACTAAAGATTTAAGTACCATATTAATTACTATAAAAATTTTTTTTTCTGGGCCGAAGTGATAGTAAACCAGGTAGGATGCTTGCCTTGCATATGGCCAACCCAGATTTAATCCCCAGTGCCACATACAAAACCCTTGATACTGCCAAGGAATGATCATTCAGTGTAGTCAGGAGTAAGCCCTGAGCACAACTGGGTGTGTCTTCCTCTCACTCCCCTCCCCAAAAATCATATATTTTGATTCTAAAATAAAAAGTACTATCAGGATGGATTTTTCATTCACTTAATGCTTTTCATAAGTATGTAGATTTATTGGTTTCCACAAACCCAAACGTTTTTATGTCGTATTTTAAGAGTTTTCATATGGAATAGCATTTAAGGAAACAAATAGTTTGTAACAAGCACAAGATTCTAACTTTGAAGATAATGAGTTTACAGACAAACAGTAAGTTGTAATTATAAAATGCTGTTTCTTTGAAGACTGTGTAAACTTTCTAGGCCTCACTTTTTTATTTGTAGGGTATGATACTCAATATGCTCATTCCTTCTGAGAATAGCAAATAGTGTAGAAAAATATTTACTGAGTTGATGAATTTGGAGTCATATCCAATTTTATGATTTTTAAAAAATGCACACAATTGAACATTTTTTTAATGAACTTAGTGGGGTCAGAGCAATAACACAGCAGTTAGGTTGCTGCTTTGAATGCAGCTGATCTGTGTTCAATCCCCAGCACCCTGCATGATCCCTCAAGCACCTGTGATAGCTGACCACAGAGTTTTTTGTTGATTTGTTTTTGCCAACCTGGCGTATTCTCAAAAGGCTCCCTTCCCTGATATCTTGGCCTCATCCCTCACTTTTCAACAGTCATTTTTTAAAAAGCTTGCTGTTGGGTATAATAGTTTTGTTGCTAGCAGCTTATCAGTCTTTCCCAACATTGGACTGGGTATTGAACATCCAAGTGTTACTGAAATGACCAAATCTGGGATAGCCTATTGAAGGCCATGAAGAGATCAGGCTTACAGTAACAGAGAGGGTAATTGAGTGTCTAGGATTGTATATTTATATATCTACACCTTCTTACACAAATGTGTCTCACAGTTGTGTCATCACTAATGAAATTTAGGAGGGATGAAGGCCTTCAAATTAGCAAGGAGTGACTTAAAATCTCCAGCCTACTCTTGCTATAGCGCCTTCCAGAAGCTCCTCTTACTTTCTGTAATCATCACCAGAATGAATCACTTGCTCCTTGTTAAGCTTTATCTCCACGAATGAAGGTGACAATGAAACACTTTTTTGTAAGACCTTCTTGGCAGCTGTCCCACAACGCCTGCTGGCTTGTTTTGATCTCATTCCATATGTCCACAATTTAAGTGGCAATACAACTCTCTCTGAATTGTATCATACAGCACTGCAGGGCACAATCTTGTGTTACCTGCCTTTTGGAAATAATCTTTTCAGCCTATTTCAATTTTCACATTAAAGAACTGGCTGCCTGAAACTTGATGATTATAGGCTTGTAAGGACAGGATCAAACAGAAGAGGATTCTAGCAGAGAGTCAAATGTAGAGCATTATTCTGCATGCATAATAGACTCTTTGTTCCCTTTAATAAAATTGAAGCCATTGGTAGTATTATTGACTTAGATATGGCCCTTTGCAGTTACCTATTCTAACAAACTCAATCTAATAAAATGTTTAAATGCAATTGCTCCTCGAAAAGTAATCCCTAAAGTGTATTAACAAATGTATATTGATTGCTGAAGAGTTTGAGAATTAATATACATGTATATCTATTTATGTACATATATAAGCATAAATTAGATATATACATATAACACACATATTAATTCCCCAAATCTTCAGCAGTACAATCAATACACATATATTATCATGTCTTAGGAATTTATAGTACATGTACATAAATAAATGTACATAGAAAGATATATAAATAAATAAGTTTTGATTATAAATTTTTGGTGAATTTCAAAGGTCAGAAATGAAACAAATTATTTGTTTTGTTTCTTGATTAAAAACTGCTAGCATCGATTTTCTTACAGGAGAATTTCAGTTTTTTTAGTTAAATTAGCAATAATAAAGATATATAGTTGTCCTTGTGCTTAATTTTACAAGCATGAGATTACATTTTTTACACAGTAAGTGTACATTTACATTGTATCATTCCTAAATTTTCTAGAACTTTTTATTAATTTAGTAGTTCTTTATTGCTGAAACAATTTTCCTGTCAGTATACTTATAAATGAGAAAGTAAAGATTCATTGTTATTGGCAAAGTCTGATTGTTCTATTCATTGAAAAGCAATTTACTTGAAAGTCAGTTTATCCTCGGTCATTATTAGGTTAACAAACATAAACATTGACATAATAACTAAATTGAGAAATTTATTAGCCTAACTTTGAAATTAATGTTCCAGTGGTGCATTTTCTTATGTTTTGAATATGTTTAGTGTATGTATGAGTGAAGAAGAAAGTTATTTAGTTAATATTTATAAGTTTTCCACAACAATAGTAGCAACTAATTTTAAATTTAGTAATGTCTTCTAGTAGTTTTGCTATATTTATATCAGGTTGATATGTAACTCCATTCTAATAATTGTTAAAACTTGAATCTTTACCATAATGATACTTGCACAGGTTAACTTCCTTAACAAGCAAATTTTAATAATTTCTTTAAGTTTATAGTAACATATTGGTAGAACAATATAACTTACAGCCTGCCAGTCTGGTTTATCTTAGCCATTTATATCAAGCTAACTTTCCCAAGTGATGGAAAATTTCTTAATATCTCTAGTATCCAGAGCTAACCAGTTTTATTTTTTTATTTAATCAATATTATTATTATTTTAGCAAAGCAAGGTAGTTTTATATTGAATGAATATTTATTTAGAAAGACTTGATGGGAGAGAGAAATATGCATTCCACAGAAAACACAGGCTTTACCACAGTCGAAAAGGCACTAAAAAGAAAGATACTTGTTCAAAGGAGAACACGATCTTGAAAGAACAAGCCACAACACTGCTTTTTATGTTTTATTTATTTATTTATTTATCTATCTATTTATTTATTTATTTTTTGCTTTTTGGGTCACACATGGTGATGCTCAGGGGTTACTCCTGGCTCTGCACTCAGGAATTACTCCTGGCGGTACTTGGGGAACCATATGGGATGCAGGGGATGGAACCCGTGCCGATGCAGGCCGGCTGCTTGCAAGGCAACGCCCTACCCACTGGGCTTTCGCTCCAGTCCCAAACACTGCTTTTAATGAATGGCATCTCTTTCATAAATTCTGGATGAGTTCGTTGACAAGAACAATGCTACTTTGAACCCCCTGTAGAGTTGACTAAGTTTGACTGGGAGTGTTTTGCATCTCTGATCCCACACCCAACAAAATGGCAAATATGCTCATATAAATGTACCTACTTGCATACAATCCCTACCTTTTAGCAATGGCATAATCTGCCACTATATGGATATATCATATGTTATTTGTTTAATACTTAGATTTTCCTAATTTTTAGCTATTACAAATAATGTTATCAAATTATCTTCATAAATGTCTCTCTGTGAATATATTAAAGAAGTTAAATTGTTGAATTTAATTGAAGAATCTGGCGTCAGTTCTCATCAACACACTGGCTCGACTCTTCACACGCTACCTGACCGAATGTAATGTACCCTCCCAATGGAAAACTAGCAGGACAGTTCTACTGTTCAAGAAGGGAAACATTCACGACATTGGCAACTATCGCCCCATCTGCCTGTTGTCCGGTCATATACAAACTGTTCATTCGAGTCATCCTGAACAGGATTGGCAGAACATTAGATGAAGAACAATAATGCCAGCAGGCTGGCTTCCGAAAAAGATTCAGCACAATCGACCATATCCACACGGTAACCAAGCTCATTGACGTTTGTAGGGAGTTCAAGGTGCCACTCTGTCTCAAGTTCATTGATTTAAAGAAAGCCTTTGATTCTGTGGAGACTGAAGCGGTCATAGAAGCCCTAGCCAAACAGGGCTTTCTAACCCAATACATCAAGATCCTTCATGAGTTCTATTACGGATTCACCACCAGATTCTCACAATTCTACAAAGAAGTGATCATTGATGTCAAAAGAGGGGTTCAACAAGGTGATACCATTTCATCAACACTCTTCAGCGCCACCCTCAAGAACATCATGCGACAATTAGAATGGGAAGGAATGGGAGTGAAGATAGATGGTTGGCAACTACACCACCTACGATTCGCTGATGACGTTGTTCTAATAACACCAAACATTAGCCAAGCGGCACAAATGCTGGCTGACTTTGACAGAGAATGTGGAAAGATAGGTCTACAGCTTAATCTCAACAAAACTATGTTCATGAGAAATGAGCTAGTTCCAGATGCACCATTCACTCTCAATGGAACAAACATCTCTGAATGCAACAGCTATGTATACCTAGGTCGAGAACTTAACATGATGAACTACCTGGAAACCTGAGTTGTGCCGGAGGAAAAGCACGGTATGGACTGCCTTCAAAAACATCGAAACAATAGTCAAAAGAACAAAGAACCTCCGGCTACGGGCACACCTCTTTGACTCCACCGTTCTCCTTGCATGGACATACGCCTCAGAGACCTGGACCTTACAAAAGCAGGATGAGAATACCATTCGGGTCCTCCAAAGAGGAATCGAAAGAGCCATGCTTGGAATATCATGCCTCACTCAAGTGAGAGAGAGGGAATCCAGAGTTCCGACCGCCGTCACTGTTCTAAAATCAATGATGCTGTCTCATCTGTCAGAACATCGAAAAACAGATGGGCTGGTCATATAATGCAATCTGGAGGCGACCGACTAGAGCCATTACCGATTGGATCCCACGGGATGCTAAAAGATCGCATGGCCGCCCACCTGCAAGATGGTCAGACTTCCTTATCAGGACCCTAAACAAACAATTCGAGGCTCTCAATATCCCCTAAACAGACAGATGCCATTGGGTTACACTGGCACGTGATAGGGTCAAATGGAAACATCACTGGTGCCTGCTTGAGCAAATCGATGAATAACGGGATATCAAGTGATCAAGTGAAATTGTTATTGTTGAATTTTGGTTTACACACATTTTACTTTTTAGTATCTATTAGGAAATTGCTCTTTTGCCTTCAATTATACCTTAGCTAAGAATTAATGACAGTATGATATTTTCCTCTATTATTGAGATTTAATCATTTGGACAATTTTGTAATTTAAAAATGGTTTATTGTTTAATTTACAGTTCCCTGTTTACCGCAAAATTAAGAAGTCTTTCATGTGTTTATTGACAATTTACGTTTCTATTCTATGAATTAGGTATTTTTGCTCTAGCTCATTGTCCTAGCACTCTGTAATAAGTTTTAAAAAAAACATAATTTAGGTTATTCTTTCTTTTTTTTCTGTGACTTGATTTTTACAGTTATTGACTATGACTTATCCAAAAAAATAGTTTTATGCTTTCTTTGGATAGTTTCAAGTAATTTTTTTTTCCACATATAGGTTTGTAATATATTTGGAGCATAATGTTTTTGCATAAAATATGAAGTAGGAATATATTTCATGTTCTCCTGTGTTGAAAACAAAAAAGGAAAAAAATAATGCTACAGTATTTCCGAGTTATCAAACATAAATTAATTGAACTATTTTAAAAATTATCACTAAGTTAGAGAATAGTATTTAACAACTAGTCAGTTTTTATATCATTTCATATTAAAATAATCTTACAACTTAGAATTTTCATTTTATTCTTATATGCAACAAATAATAAAAAAGTTTCTCATAGCATTTAATTTTACTATTTTATTTGTGTAACATCTGTTCTATCTCTCTAGTCTAACTGTGCTACTTATTTTTAAGCACTATATCTGTTTTAACTAATATAATTATGATCTATATGGAAGAACATTTAAATATAGGATGATTTTCAGCTTTTTTAATTTGAGCTTTATTTTCAGAACTCAAATGGGATTCCCAGAGATAGCAAAATGTTGAATTTTGTTTTTTAATCCATCCTCTCACTGTATGACATTTTATTAAATAGCTCAATCCATTGGCATTTACTAATCCATTGGCAAATATACTAATTGCCATTTTGTTTTATTATGTCATGTAAACTGATATATTTTAGTTCTTGTATTTACTTTTCATACTTTATGTCTACTGTTGCTGCAATGTTTAATCATAAAGATTAATTCAAGTATCTCCTCAGTTTACTCTTAATTACGATAGCATATAATATATAGTAGTATAAAACAATTCTTTCTAGTTTACATTTCACATTTCTTTTACTGTTTGGTGATTTATGACAAGGAAAAGTTAGTTAGAAACCAAAATAAAATCCATAATGATGAATTTAAAGTAGAAATTAAAGTTTTCACTGTTAGTTAAAAATATACACTGAGTATTAATAAAAGTAAGTGAAGATTGTATAATGGCAAGCAGAGAGATTTGAATTTTTATAACTTTAAGGACAAGACAGATTTGTGAACAATACTATACTCTAGGCCATACTGTTACAGGCCATGTCTTTCAGGAGATTTCACTAGGTCTTAGATTGTTCTTAACTTTATATGGCCTTCATTGAAATTGAAGCTTCTGTTAAAGTTGTTTTCTTTGGGGGAAAGTGAGGTCCTACCCAGTCACCATCATCAGGAGCTTTTCCTGGTTCTGAATTTGGGAGTGACCCATGGTAGTGCTCAGGGTGCTGTAGATCACACCAGGGATTTAAACCAAGTTCTCAGTATCTGCAACCTTACCTCCTAGTCTGTTTCTTTGCCTGTGTTGCAGTAGGTTAATACATTAGTGCTCTGATCCTGTTCTAAGATCAGTGTCTTAGAAGCATTTTAAAATGTTTTTTCCGAGTTTTATTAAATTCTTTTTAGATAGAAAATTTCCATTGCTTTTTTACATATTTCTTATGAGATTTATGAGTCTCAAGGGCATATTCAAGTTTCTTAGATGTCTATTTGGAAGTAATTTTAAATTTATTTGTCGATATTTTTATTAACATTAGAGTAGTTGGTGGGCCTCTTATTGATATAACTAAGAAGTCTGTTATCTACAACCAGCAAAGCTGGACAAGAGACAGACCAGACCCACAGCTGTGCTGGCTTGCATAATAATGAAGGTTAGTGCCAGGTCCTTCCCAGGATCTTTCGCTTTTGTACACTGTAATGATCATTGTAGCTACAACAAACTGGGAGGGTTGATGGGGAATGGGGAATTATAGTGTCACACTAAAAACTCACTATTGAATATACACATAGAGACTTACATCATAAACTGTAAATATCTGTAGGGCAATCCACAAAGTATAAGAGAAGAGAGAGAAATACAGAGACAGAGACAGAGAAAAAGAGAAAGTAAAGGTGCCTGCTTTAGGGAAAGCTGGTGTTGGGTGGGAGGAATTATGGGGAAATTGGTGGTGGGAATGGGGCACTGGTGGAGGGCTGGGTGCTGGCACACTGTATGAAAGAGACCCAATGATGAGCATCTTTGTAATTGTAATATCTCACATTGGTATAATACTTTTTTTTTAAAAAAAAATCTGCCATTTAAAACTGAGAGAATATTTGGTGGATTATATGAATCATGCTCTGCAGTGTTGCTTAGTTTTCAATGTCCCAAAAAGAATCCAAAAATGCTAATACCAGAAAGATTCTTTATATATTATATGAAATTAAACTTTCACCAAATAACTGCTAGATAAATGAAGACTTGTCATATTTAGACTTACTTGGATGATTTTCTTATAAAATATTAGATATAAAATGGATATTACTATACTAGTATGACCTAATTCTATACATCCAGGAAAAATTAGATTTCCATTTATATTTAGAAGAGGCTAGAAGTGCTAGGTTAAACTCAATATACCTAGATTTTATTATTAAGAGTTGAAACTTCAATAAAATGAAACTATTAAATAGATTATAAGGCAATATATATCATAAATCTCATTAGAGGTTCAGCAAGTTCAAGGTATTTGCTCAGATTACATATTTAAACTAATTCATCTCTAGCTGAGTCCTGGACTTGTCAGTTCATTTTGTTTTCACAACTCAAAAGTTAGAGCAAGCAGTAAATTATAGCATACTCTTTCTTCATTATAATAAATATCATATTTTGCAGTAAACATTGGGTTAAAATTTGAAAATATTCTAGTGCCCATAAAAATTTATGTTTTGTATCATAAAACAGAAGCAGTTTCATATAATACACTTGATAAAATAATTACTCAAATTATGTCTCAAAATTGCTTTAATTTTAATATGTACCATTTAGTTCTCACCCAAATTCTTTCATAAATCTGTGTATGTTTAAGCTAAATATTTTAGTCTTGGGATATAATAAATTTGGATCCTCCAGTACCACCAGGAGCAATTCCTCAGTGCAGATCTAGGAGTAACCCTGATGATTGCCAGGTGTAGTCAAAACCTTAAAATAAGACATGCCGGTCAAGGAGGCAAGCTGGGTGGGCAGGAACCTGGGGTCAGTGTTGTAGGGAAGGTGACTGTCCATAAGCCAGGTATTAGAATACTTTGTATAACTTTAAACATGAATAACTTTAAACATCATGGTGCCTGAATTGATTGGCAAGTGATAGGGTCAAATGGAAACATTACTGGCACTCACTGGATCAAATCCACAAATAACAGGATGTCAAGTGATCAAGAATAAAAATAAACAAACAAAAAGGAAATGTTTCCTTTGGAAACAATTTGAAAAGGTAATTTCAAAATGTTATAAAATTTTTAAAAAGTACATGATACTTTTTATGTTACTGCTACAATTCTACTTTACACTGTAAAATTTGAATTCCAGTAATTGTCTATGGGAATTATATGTGATGATGGACAGGAAAACACAGAATAAAAACAGAATGATTAAAAAAATGTCTCCTAAAAGTAAAATATGAGAAAACAAATATATGACAGGCTAATGGCCTACTGTAATGAGTCAATTCTCTCATTCTATGAGAGTTGCAACATTGTGTTCATACATTTAATAGGATATTATTAAGATAATATTTACAGAATAGTTTTGATGTTTCTTAAAATATGGTATAACTAGACCCAGAGAGACTAAAGCATTTAAGATTCATTCTTAGCATACACCTGACCTAGGTTAGATTTCTGGAGTTGTGTGCATGGTCTTCTAAATTTCTTAGTAGGTCCTTGTAGGCACAGGAACCTATAGGTGGTAACTTTAGAGCCACCCAGAACCACCTGGATAGTCTTAGAACTGCCTTAGCAGCATTACTTCCTTGGACCACAGTTTTGAGCCAACACTTCATTTGGCAGAGAACCATGGTACTTTCCATACCTCCCCACTTTGCTAAGCACAATTTGGGTATATCTTCAATTATCTAAGAATAAAAATATATCCTTTAACTATCATATATAAGATTCTTATGATATCATAGAATAGTTCTAGTATAAAAATAATCAGCAAAAATAGTATTTGAATTGTTATTTCCACTACTATTATCTTGAAGGATGAAGATCATAATGATAAACAAATGTAAAATGAAGATGTCTTGGTGCAAACAAAATATAAGAATGAATACCTATTGGATGCCTTCCATTTTTTATCACTAATTTGAACTTCTATGTATAGTTAGTGAGCATTTGAGAATAGAGACATTTTGTCCATATGTTTCTCACCAATTTTATCTTGATTCCAGCTTTTTCACTCACTTTTCTTTCACTTTTCCTAATAAAGCACGAATGCTTCGATAAGGAAACACACACATATATCTACACACATATAATGACATTTGTATTCTAGCTGCATCAATTTTTCCTAGAAGAAAATGTGTACAAGTATATGTAGCATAAAACATTAAGCTAACTTGTCCCTGAAAGTAACAGCTGGTCTAATAATATTAGTGTGTAAACTGTGCTATAAGGGTAAGTTGTTTGTTATAAAAATGTGACAAGAGCAGCATTTAATTTCCTGTAAAATAATAAGTAATTAGCTATGAAGCAAATACCAAATCATGTTAATTTACTACTTTCTATTTAGTTATATAAATCTAGACCACATGCTTTCAATGTCAATATATAATTCATACTTTCATTTCATTAATGTTAACTAATATACAGATTTTTTTCTTAATTAATGATACTTGGCATATATCTAATGATAAGAAAATATAGCTAGAAAAACGAAGTCATTGCTTATAGAATTCAGTGCTACATGGAAACACCCTGCACTGATCCTTGCACATTTGTATTCCATATGTTTGTCTCATTAACTTCTATTTTTCTCATTTATTTTATTAAAATATTATGAAGATCTAGAACTTAACTGTCACTTTCAGAAATAAAATATATAAAAGGCCATAATATGTTAGATATTATGACTCTGTAATTTATTTTAAGACCTAGAGACTAATAAGTGATGGTCATGCGTTACAATTTCAGTTTCTAATCAACAAAAGCAAAATTAGTTTCTTTGTTGTTGCTGTGTTTCAGAATCTGAATACATCATTGTTGAAAATATGTGTTTGTGTTTCACATTTCTCAAGAGGCTGTGAGTAAGCTGTGGATGCAAATTGTGCTCTCTTATGGAGGCTCCTCATGAGGGAGGACAAATTTTCAATCTCGCCATGTGAATATTGCCACATGGTGAATATTTCTATTTGTTAGTAGTGTCTTTCCGGGGTTGCCCTAAAAACTATTGGGATTCTCCCATGGCTAATGATGAGATGAGACAGAGAGGAGACAGAGAGAGGGAGAGAGAGCTCAGAGACAGACAGACAGAGACAGAGAGACAGAGAAGCAGAGAGACAGAGAGGGGTTGGCAAAGTTCAAGCAATGAACTACAGTTTCTGGCAACTTAATATGGAAGTGACATCTTGTTACATCAGCCATGTTTTGTTCATTAGAAGCAAGTGAATATATCAAATCCAAAGAAAAAACTCGGGATTGCATAAAGGCATGGACACCATAAATAAAGACTCTGATTATTCACTTTAAAGGCAATAAATTAAAAAAATTTACTTATAATTTTAAATTTGGGTGTTTTGATATATTTTATCATGCTTATATCATGATTACTGTATAAATGATTAATAAGCAAATAGATTTTATACACAGTAGTTTTATGTAAAACATTCCAACTATTTTAGAAGATTTAGTTCCCTGCAATGGCATATACAGATTTCCTTATAATATTTAATTTTTCAATAACTTGCTCAGCTTTCAAAAATCAAATGACACTCGATATAAAGAAAAGAGTAGAGTGCTACATAAACAATGTGTTAACAATGTCATGCATTGTTTGTAATTAAACCTACTTCATTCTGTAGTGTTTTATGACAGCTGCCCATATAAACTAATAAATATCTATATTAGAATCTCATTTAAACTTACTGCACAGGTCTGATGAGTTATTTTATCTATGAGCAGTGGACTGCTATCCCTGTCCACTGTCCCTACCTTAAATTCTCCAACACCTAATTTTTCTCCTTCCTCTCACTATGCAGAGAAACACTTTAGAGATGTAGGTTTTGTATGCTCATTATTTTATCTATATGAAAATACTTTATTTGATGCAATTTTCCTACTTAAGTGGAGATAAATAATGCTCACTCCAGCTGTCAATAAAAATAAATCTCTACCATGTGAATCCCCTTTAGAAATCAGAAATTTCTAATAAATGGAAATTAGTACTCAATAATTTTGTTTATTTTCTTTTTTGAGGGGCCATACTGGTCTTTGCTAAATTCTTATGTATGACAAAGCTCAGGGATTATCGAACAGTAAAGTATGATTATGCTTCCTTATACTTCAGTATTGGAGGTGTTTAAAAAGAGTTTGCCTCCCGCTCGGCAAGCCTGGCAAGCTTCTCGTGTTGTATATGATATGCCAAATTCCAGTAACAATTATATTAGGTCATTCCCATGACCTAATATAATGGTTTGAGGCTCTTTGTGTTCCTGTAGCAAGCCGATGTCCCTGGCTCTACTGGCATGAGACAGGACATATGGAGATATTACTGGTGCCCGCTCTAGCAAATAGATGATCAACGGGAAGATCGTGATCGTGATCGTGATACTTCAGTAGGGAATGTAAGGAGTAAAGAATTGATCCTGTGTTAGGCTAACATCATAAGAACACACACAGAAACTCAATGATATAAACACAAAAATGAATATGTTGATCCAAGTTACAAGTTTAGTTTGCAGTCTACAAATTAAAAGCAAAACAATAGCAAGTTATCATAATAAAAAAACACTACATATCCTTTATCAAGTTTTTCTAATATTACTTTGTTTTGGCTCGTACATTAATCTCCATCATTCCAACAATCTAATTCTACATGTCAATGTCCTGAGTCCAGACATATCAGACTAGATAATTCTGGACTTTCTTTGACTGTGCCATACCTTGGCTTACTGAATAACTTACTCTTTGCAGTGCCGAATGATACCAAATACTTATTAAAATTGAAGTCTTTCTTTAGCAATGTCCAGGAGATATTTTTTGATATTTTTTCTTTTCTTTGGGTCACGCTTGGTGATGCTCAGAGGTTACTCCTGGCTCTGCACTCAGTAACTACTCCTGGTGATGCTCAGGGGGCCATATGGGTTGCTAGGAATCGTTTGCACGCAAGGCAAATGCCCTACCCGTTGGACTATCACTCCGGCCCTGGGGAGATATTTTCAAGAATACTCTTCATAGTATAGCTCAATTGCAAAGTCATTTTAATGTAGTCAAACCCAGTGAATCTATCCTTAGTTCTGTTAGTACAAATAATTTTGCTATATTTAATTGCCTGATTAATTATATGTGATCAAATTAAGAAAAGCTTAAATACTAGTAGGGAGTTATTTAAAACCATTAATATATTATTTACTTAATTCTGATAGGGAAAGTATCAATTAATCATTTTATCTATTGCAATAAGGATCCAAAATATAGAAATTAATAGTTTACATGGAATACCAATGAGCATAAAATTAGGGAATGACTATTTTAAAAATTAACCCATGTTTATCATTTTATCCAAAGAAAATGTCCTCCAAATTACCATTTTGTGATTGCATAACTGAAATATTTTTTAAAAAATAGCACTACAAAAGTGGCTATTAATTCCAAATAATATATTCAGTGAAGCAAAAGTATCCATCTTTGATATAGAAATTTCTAAAGAAAGGGACCATAGGTTAAATAACAGAAGAAATCATGACATCTGTATACTTCATGTGACAATAAAGTAATTTTTATGAAGCTGAAAAATATAATGTTGTAACCCCCTTAGTAATTACAACCCCCATGAAAGGGAAAGTTTGAAGGTATAAAGTCACCAAGAAATTCATTCTACATTTTAGTGTGGGAGGAAGAGGATTGACTGCTCTCCCTGTCCACTGTCCCTACCTTAAATTCTCCAACACCGAATTTTTTCTCCTTCCTCTCACTCTGCAGATAAACACTTTAGAAATGTAGGTTTTGTATGCTCTCTTTACTAGCAACATGCAGCATCAAGAAATGTGTGATCAGCAGCCACTTCCATGAAAATTGCTTCTCTGTCACAGAAAGCTTCTCAAATATTCACATTGAAGTTCACATCTAATGTTTTTAAGACCTACACCGAACAGTCCACCTCAACTGTCCCTTCACGGTTCCTGCAGCAATGTATCTCAACAGTGCTTTTCAGTCAATAGTGGGGAAATAGGATAACAACTGTATTTTTTGTCTACTGGGTTAATTTGGTTACAGAAATAGAAGAAAGCCTAGAACCACTATTTTAACAAAATATGAATATGTCTTCATTGTTTTCACAAGAGAAAATTTTAGCTTAAAAAAGCTTATAAAATTCCTAAAATTATCAGAAAACCAAGAAATAAATGGCATAAAGAAAGAGTTGTGAGATTGAACAATACTGAAAATTTTATTGTTTTTCATAAACTGCATATATTGAAATTGTATTATTAGAATTAATGAAATATAATATCTTATAAGAATGAATTATCTCACTATAAGTAAATATGCACTATAAAATGTTGGGGAGCCTCTGGGGTCCCCAACAAATCAGAAAACGAGCTCCCTTCTACCTCCCAAGATGGCAGAGAACAGATGAAAATTCAGGAGTCCAGGGCAGTTTTAAAAGGCTTTACTCTCACAGGTTCTGGTATACAATCCAGTAACAGGAAAACCCCGACTTTAGGTTCGTAGCTGGGCCCTGGCTACATAGGTTTAGAATCCTAGGCCAAGATGGTCACTACCATGTGCTAAGGCCCAACAGAGAAGAGAACCGAGAGTAGGAGAGGCAGAGAGCAAAGAGGGACCAAAATAGCCAAATAGATCATTCTCCTTTCTTCTAGTTTATTTTATAGATAGTAGCCCACCAAGAACTTCCAGCCCAGCCCTTTGTGGGCTGGGCTATCTAGAGAGGAAGCCAAGTAAATTTCCGTATTGAAATGCAGATCTTCAGGTGGGCCCTTTGGCTTCACAGTGCCAGAACTGAGATAAATAAGAACTCCCTAGGAGAGGAGGGGCTGCAACAGAAAGCAGTTCGGAATGTAATTTGTAGAGAATGGCATTAATACTTCTCACCATGAATGTATAGCCAGCTGATTCCAGACTGTAAACCCACTAAGGTCCAAAAATCAGTCAGAATGATTCACTTTGGTGTTGCCTTTCGAATCAGAGACATGTCAGTGTGCCCCGAGGCACACTGGCATGTCTCTTTGAACTAGGAGGACTGATTACATTATGGTTGATCCAACATACGTACTCCTGGAATATCTACATGTATGTCCCTCGCAGGGGTGTAGGAAGAGTATTGAACTGGGGCAAGCACAATTCATAATAAGAATATTTATGCTGTATAAACTTATGAAATCCATCTATTTCTGTCCAAGCTCCCATTGTGTCTGCTCCAGAGATTCCCTAAAGGCAGGGAGTAGCTCATCACATAAGCTAAATGTAGCCGGAGCTTAAAGCTCAGTAGGGCATGTCACCAACAATAAAATAACTTTTGGGATGTTAAAACAGAGAAAAATATTTGTAATAATGGAAGTGGTAGAAAAATGTTAATCTCAGTATCTTTTGTTAAACTTAATGTTTGAGTTTAATTACTTATTAGAATTACAAGCTATACTGATTACATAAGTCTCTAGTTACATGTGAATCACAAAATTATATCTTACAAAATCTTTCAAGCAGAATATCCTCCTTCAGTTTAATTCATGAATAATTAGCTAGGACTCAAGTGTAGAATAAAATGCCATAAACATTCATAATAATAAAACCAATTCCTTTGTCTTAAAATAAGCAAACAGCGCCTATATTTTGCTTATTATAAGTAAAGTGAGAACTGAAGTATATATAAAAATGAGTGTACTATACTTATTAAATAATAACACCTTTGACCATTTTCCAATTGGAAAATATTGTTGCTATAGATTGCTATTGCTACAAATTGTCTTTTTCTTTTTTGCTCAAAATTTTTCCACATAGTAGCAAATGTATATTATCAATTGTAAATGTGAACTTTTAAGTGGCTATTCATTGTGAGGGGCGAAAGTTATATTATGGCATTAAGGTGCTTGTCTTGCATGTGGACAACCCAGATTAGATTCCCAGCACTATATAGTCTCCCATACACTGACCTGAGCACAGAGCGAGGAGTAAGGCTCCCAAGTTGTTATATATTGGAGACCATGATTGCCACAATCAAGCTTATTTATGTACCCTTCTCTCTCACAGCTGTTATTTGTGTGTGGTTCTAAACACAGCTCTATTTAACTTCAACAATATTATGATGGATTATTAACTATAACCAATACACAGTACATTGGAATTCTGGTTTAATAATTAAGTATAACTGTGTTTCATAGCCCTTAGCCAACCTTTCCCCATAAATTCCATTTCCGCAGACTCTGGAAACTAGCATTCTATTTTCAGTTTTGTACATTAGAAATGTTTAGTTATATCAGTAAGATCACGAATATTTGAGTTTCTTATTGTTTTATTTATCTCTTTTAATTTTTTCATTCATGTTAGAACAATATACTCTAATTGTCATGATATTGTTTCTAATATAATTTCTATTAAGTTCAATAAATATAAATTATATGTGCCATGTTTTTATTCATATATCCATCAATGGATAGTTTATATTGATATATTGATGTCTTGAATATCTATGAACAATCTCTATAAATTGTTTCTATGCATTGTATATAACTATCTATTTTTAATAATAATGTAAAATACATGATAGTGCATATAAATGAATTAATCTGATCTGTTTTACTGATTATGATCTCTGAATATATATATATATTTTTTTTTAGTCTAGATTTTCTTTGTTTCTTTGCAGTTCAATTTTGGAAGGCTGCATGCTTTTTGGAGCTTACCAGTTGTTTTCTAGATTATTAAACGTATTGGATTATAATTGCTTTTAATGATTTATTTGTTATTTTGTAATATAAATTTGGTATCCTTTGGTATTTTGTAATATAAATTAGTATCTAAATCATATTCATGGAAAGTCATGCTGTGAATTCATTATTTAATTATATTTACATTAACACATATTTATAATATATTTGTACATTTGCAATATATAATTATGAACTCATATATATATATTATCTGAAGTATGATATATGCGTATTAAATTTCTGCCAGTATAAATGTCATTAAGAGCTCACATACCCCAACTAAAAAAACTTTTCCTATAGCCTACATGTAATATGCAAATCATCTATTTAGAATGAGCTTAAGAGAAGTTATTTGTAAATCAACATAACTTATGTTTTCTTTTTAATTAGCTTTGAATATATATACCTGCATGTCATGAAATACAAAGGCTATGTCCTTGATGCTCATTTTAGACTAAACACAAAATATCTCCTTCCATCTGCACACTATTACTTTTATTGCTTCAGAAGGTGTGGACTGGATAAAAGAGAAGAGAGACTTCCCAAATAAGCAAGCACATTTTCTCAGGATTTTCAAGCAACCATTAGTAATTAGTGTGTTTCTTGTGTTAATCTAATATTTCAATTCAGAGGAGGGGGGCTGCATCTTGAACCAGAAAGCAGTTCAGAATGTAATTTGTAGGAAATGGCATTAATACCCTTTACCATGAATATATAGCAAGTGGCTGCGCGGTTCATCATTAAATGCTGGACTTAGAGATGACTGCAAGAGTATGCTACCTGCAGAGCCTGGCAAGCTACCCGTGTTGTATTTGATATGCCAAATACCAGTAACAATTATAGACCTCATTCCGGAATGGATTGTGGCCTTTATGTTCCTGGAGCAAGCAGATGCCCTTGGGCTCTACTAGCATGAGACAGGACATATGGAGATGTTACTGGGGCCCGCCTAGCAAATAGATGATGAACGGGAAGACAGTGACTAATTTAATAGTGAGGGAGAGCTGTAATCCTAGAATGTTCATTTCCATCATAGATAAATTTCTTAACCAATAAACCAATATTAAACTGGTTAATTTCCAACAATACAAAGAAGGGACATCTGGAGAGAATACAGAGGTTAAGGTACTTGTTTTTCAGGTACCTTACTGAGGTTCTGAATCCCAGGCACTGTGCAGTCCCTGAAGCATCTCCAGGAGTGATCCTTGAACACAAAGCTAGAAGTAAGGCCTGAGTACCACTAGATGCAGCCCTTCTTTATATACATCACTGTATCACTGTATGCCCATTCATCACCGATTTGCTCGAGCAGGCACCAGTAACTTCTCCATATGTCCTGTCTCATGCAAGTAGAGCCCAAGGGCACCTGCTTGCTCCAGGAACATAAAGAACCTCAAATCATTCCATCAGGTCATGGGAATGAGGTCTATAATTGTTACTAGTATTTGGCATATCAAATATGACACGGATAGCTTGCCAGGCTCTGCTGTGCGGGTAGCATACTCTTGTAGTCATCTCTAAATCCAGCATTTATTTCAGAGAAATAGTGAAAAAAAATGTTACTGACAAAAAAAAACAAAAAAAAGTAGGTTCCAGGGGCCGGAGTAATAGCACAGCAGGTAGGGCGTTTGCCTTGTGATTGAACAGGGTTCGATCCCTGGCATCCCATATTGTCCCCTGAGCACCGCCAGGAGTAATTACTGAGTGAAGGGGCCAAGAGTCACATCTGAGCACTGCTGGGTGTGACCCAAAAAGCATAAATAAATAAATAAATAGATAAATAAATAAATAAATAGATAGATAGATAAATAAATAAATAAATAGTGTTATTAAAAAATAAAGTAGATTCCAGGGCCGGAGCAATAGCATAGCTGGGAGAGCCTCTGCCTTGCATGCAACCGACTCAGGTTCCATCCCCCACGTGGTTCCTCGAGCTCTGCCAGGAGTAACCCCTGAGCACTGCTGAGTGTGGCCCAAACGTCAAAAAAAAAAAGTAGATTTCAGAGGGACAATGAATTTTTTTTGAGAGGAGCTGGTAAGGCTTTTTGGCCTTACCAGCTGACCTTTGTGGAGAATAAGAAACACTGCTTGGGACTGGGCCCGGCTGCCCCACTTAAATGGCACTTTCAGGTCCAGATGCGCACATGGGACCCGCTGACCTCATCGCCTCATTTACCCAACCAGAAACGGGCTCAAACCTCAGATGACACGCCAGAAAGTGGCAGAACTGGGCCAGAAGGGCAGGGCAGGGGTTGGGCGCTCTGCCTGTAGCGGCCATCAGGGTCCCATCCCGGCACTCTTATGGTCCCCAGCGCCGACAGGAGTCATCCGGGAGGGGCCCCTGAGCACAGCCAGGTGTGGCCAGCAGCGGTCAGCAGCGGTCAGCAACGTGCCAGGCTGCACCGTCCACTCGTTTTGCTTTTAAAGTCATGGAGGCGGGACTGGTTTTTCATGCCGGGACCTGGGGAATTGCGCTGCTGTGCATTGCTTCACTTCTTTGCTGAGTTTAATGCTTTCATTGTACGTTTATAAATAGCTGGAACAACCGCAAGTTGCAACTATTTGTCTAATTTTAAGCCTTGACTTTTGACTTTGAGATTTGCTTTCTTCCCCTTGAGTTTAATTCGAATTCTGCCACTCTTTTGGGGGGGCAGGGGGTCTTGGCCACGCCTGACCTTTATATACATAGAGAACATTAGTGAGCAATATATTTTATCATTCCCCATATCTTTCGTTTATTCATAGGAGGAAACATAATTATTCGTCTTAGCTATGTGACTTGGATGCAGAAGCCTGTTCACTGTCTTCACATGAGATAAAGAGAAAGGAAGAGAAAAAAAAGCAAACCTTCTGGCATCTATTCTAGTCACTAACATATTATGGATTCATCCACACTTTCACAGTCAAACCCACATTACTTTCCAAAGATGATATATCAATGATTCACAGAGTCAGCTCTTGTTTCTTTAGTCTAATAAAGGATAAAAAAAGGCATGGTTTATAATATAATACAATAAAGGAATAGTTTATAATAGCATTGAAATCGTTCTTTTCCTATTGCAGTACTGCGCCACTAACCTGCCACTGGTGTTTCAGCATCTCTTCATCGAAAGACTGATGAGCCTTTTCCCTCCAACTTCTTGACCTCCTCAGTTTCTAGTTCTATAGACATGTATTATGGCTTGCTTCTGCTGAGACTAGTCTAATCATATTTCTTAATACTATCTAATGAGCAAGATCATACAGCATTTCTCTTTCTTTCTGACTCATTTCACCTAGCATGATATTCTTCAATCCCTCCTTGTTTCTACAATCTCTAAGATTTTACTTTTCTTATAGATGAATAGTAGTGAATTAGTCCTTTATTATATAAAATGGAGGGGACGCAATTCAATCTATGGTTATATCATATACATATTCTATTCCTAACCACAAGTCCTTAAAGATAAAGGGAATTATGTTTTCAAACTCATTACATCACTTATTAAAAATGTATGATCACTTTGGACAAGAACTGAGTGTTGAAAGTAGGTAAAAAAGAAATATACATAATAACCTTTCGGTATCTGTGTTGAAAACCATACTGCCCAAAAAGGAGTAAGGGGGAGAGAGAGAAAGAGAGAGAGAGAGAGAGAGAGAGAGAGAGAGAGAGAAGAAAAGTGCCTGCCATAGAGACAGTGGGGGGACAGAAACTGCGGACACTGTTGATAAGAAATGTATACTAGTGAAAGGATGGGTGTTGGAACATTATATACTGAAACCCAATCATGAACAATTTTGAAAGTGTGTATCTCACTATGGTTTAATAAAAATAAAAATATATGTGCTTCTCAGTATGTGTAAATGATATTAAAATTACTATTTGCCATTAGTGAGGAACATTGAAAAACTTCTGAAAGAATGTGTACTAAGACTTACCCTTCTCCATAAACTTTTATTCCAGCTTACAATAGGTTAATAGGTTTTAGTACAGCAGTTTCAGAAATATTTTTAGAGAAATTAATGGTATGTGAGAAAGCATAATAAATATTAGATAATCATGTTCTTTTAAAATATTATTTTCATTTTAATGCTAAATTGAAAGTTTAAATATTTGATATATATAATCAGAAAGATGACAGAAGAAGAAAGCACAACTCATATTCCTAATCAATAATAATGATTTGTCATCTGTAGACATAAACCTCTGTGGGAACATTGGATCCAGGTAGAAAACTTTGGTAGGCAATATGACTTAGTGGGTTCTTTTTGAGAAAACAGGGAGATGTTTTTGTGCACAGTGAGATGAAAAGAAGTCACAGAAGTGACTCAACACAGACTGATGGCATGCAAACAACTGTCATTAGATTTCTAGCAAAGATATGATTTCCCCAGTTAAGCCCAAGAGAAATATGTGTTTACTCTTAAATTCAGTCACCATGATTTACAATACTGTCAACAGTAATGTTTCAGATACACAACGTTGTTACTCCCACATCCACCACCTGGGTATCAACTTTTTTCACCACTGTCTCTCAGCTATTTCCCTATCCCTGATTAGCAAACTCAATTCCTTAGGTAAGCTCTCGGGGCCTGTAATCACTGACTGTTTTTTATTCCCTTACTAGGCTTTTTTAATGCTCCACATATAGAAGAAATCATATCGCTTCTCCTTTTTGACTCACTTCACTCAGTATGATACTCTCTGGTCCCAGCTATGTTAATGCAAACAGAAAGCTTCATATTTGCTTATAGCCAACTAGTTTTCCACTGAGCATCTATACCAAAATTTCTTTATCCACTCATCTTTTCGTGGATACTTGCGCTGTTTTCACATCTAAGCTACTGTGAATAGTGTTCTAATGAATATAGAAGTACAAATATATTTTTAAATACATGTTTGAACTCTTGAATAAATACCAAGAAGTAAAAGTCATGTGAAATTCAAGTCTTTATTTTTTTTGGTGGACCAGATTGAGGGGTTTGGACAATACGAAGTGATGCTCAGGGATTGCTCTGCACTTAGAGGTGCTCAGGGGATTATAAGAATTTGTGGGGATCAAACCCACATCAATCATGCCCCAGGCAAGCACCTTAGCAGCTTTACTAACCCTCCAGCCCCTGGAAGTTCTAGTCTTAAATTTTGGTGTTTGCATACCTCTTTCTACATAGCTGGAAAAGAATCAAGAGAAATTTTAAACCAACACACAAGTTGTCAAAGGAAGAATAAAAATTATATGTTGTACCACTCTAAATGATCTGCAATTCATGGCATAGTGCCAGGTAAGAACATCAATGTAAATAACAAAATCAAAACCCAAATATTAAGATATTAGCGCATAGTGAATTCCTGGAGTGATGTATTATTAAGTAAATGCAATGAGGAAAGGTGCCATTCTACACTGTTGGGAAGAATCCAAATTTGGTATACCATTATGAAAAAAAAATATGGAAAAACACTATGGAGATTCCTCTGTAAGTTAAGCAAAGCATTGCCATGTGATCTAAAGGAAATGGAATCGATATCCCAAAAGATGTATTTGCAACCACATGGTAAGAGAGAAAGAGAGAGAGACAGAGAGAAACACATTTTATTTTGCAAGTAAATGAAGGTAGTTACTTTCAATTTTGCATCTAAAGAAATCTTTTTGGTGCTTTATAATATGCAAAAAGATTATTATTAAAAAATTACATGAGATGTGCCCAGGAGTTAGCACAGCAATAGACACAAGTTTGATTCCCGCACCACAATATCCCTGGAATACTATAATTTGCAGACCTGGAGGCCCCCAAGCACTACCAGGTGTGGTCCTAGGGGTCTTTGGCACAATCAAGGCTGTCTGTGTAATATGGGGCAGCAAAAGATCCTCCAGTCCTTGCATTGAACAGCCAGCTCAATGGGTTTAGAATCACTGGTGTGTACCTCAGGCCTCAGGAGCAGAGATAATTATTTCTCCTCCTAGTAATAGACCAAAAGATCTTGGGAGCAAAAGTGGACAGTGATCATTAATATACCCTATGCATATTTAGTAACATGCTTAGAAATGAAGGTGTACTAAAAAGTAGATTTTGCATTTAGGTAACAAGAAGGAATGAGAGGTAAGGTTATTTTTGTTAAGCACTCGGCTAAAATAAATAAAATAAACATGCTAATACAATGGATTCTAGAATAGTGTTTTAGAAAATTCTTTCTGCAATTATGATAAATCTATTCATTGTAAACTGAAGGAAGAAAGTTTGGTTTCTTATTTATAAAGAATATTGATTATTTTCTAGACTTATAAAATAAAATGAAAAAAAGTACATTTTGGAGTACATTCAGAAGCACATTCTGAATGTTGTATTATTGATTCAGTTCATAGTCACTCTTGTATCTAACAGACTTTCATCTTGTATAATAGTCCCAGAGGATCCTAGTCACGTTTCTTTTTTTTTACTGAAACTGTACTGAAGGAAGGCTAACTTCTTCATTAGAATAAAAAGGAACCAGTAGCTGTTACTCTGCTTTGGGGGCCTTCCCCTGTGTTTTCAGTTCACTTACCTCATTTTTAATATCTATCATGTCTGCTTGTACTTTGTTCTGAAATTTACTCAATTCTGCTCTCATGTCCTCTTGTATTTTATTGACTTTGTATTCCATTGTTTCTTTGAGTTCCTTGTGAATCTTTAACAGTTCCTTCCTAAATTCCTTTTCAGAGAGAGTTATATAGCTCATCGTTATTTCTTGACTCATCTGTATTAGTGACTTCAATCATAGAGCTTGAAGAAATTCTGCTTTGCTTTACCATAATGACTATCGTAGGTTGAAAATGTGTGTTTGGGGGTATCTAGTAAATAGAGTTAGTAGGTGCCTGAATTACTTTGAAGTTAGGGATGTATAGCAAAGAATGTAGGGACAAATGCTCAGTAGTATCTCAGGTAGATAGATATTACTTTCTGCTGGACGCTAGTGCATCCGCCGTTTTTGAATTTTGGAGTGTCACTGGGTGGTTCTGGAATTAGGGGGTCAGGGTCGAGGTAGATCAGTGGAAGACCCAAAATAACTGGGTGTGGCTTGGTCCCCTTTCACAAAGCCTCAGCCCTTTATGCTGGAAGGGGGTGCCTCGGGGGCTGCCCACCTGCAGAAACACACCCCAAGACACATCCTTGTTAAAAAGACAAAAACGATAGATGGAGATAGAATACTGAAAGCAGCAAGATCAAAGAAGGAAATAACATACAAAGGAGCATCCCTGAGATTTACAGCAGACTTCTCAGATGAAACACTCCAAGTCCAAAAAACAATGGTGGGATATTGTGAAAAGACTCAATGAACTGCAGGCCTCACCAAGAATTCTTTACCCAGCTAGACTTGCTTTCAGATGTGAAGGAAAGATACACAACTTCACGGATAAACAACAACTCAGGAAATTCATAGACTCAAAACCAACTTTAAAAAGAAGGATTGAAGGGTGTATTGTAAAAATAAGACAACCCAAAACCACAAAAAATTTAAACAGGAAGATGGCACAAAATCCAATGACAATAATATCTCTCAACGTCAACGGTCTAAATGCACCAATTAAGAGACATAGGGTGGCAAAATGGATTAAAAAAACTGAATGCAATATTCTGCTGCCTACAAAAAACACATCTGAATAATCAGAGCAAACACAGACTCAAAGTCAAAGGCTGGAAGACCATTCTCCAAGTAAACAACTCCTCCAAAAAGGCGGGTGTGGCCATACTCATATCTGACCATATAGACTTCCAGGCTGAAAAAGGTTAAAAGGGACAATGAAGGCCATTTCTTAATAATTAAGGGATATGTATACCAGGAAGAAATCACACTACTAAACATATATGCACCCAAACGAGGGGCCAGCAAAATACTTAAAACGACTATTAATAGACCTCAAAGAAGACACTAACAGTAGCACAATAATAGTCGGAGACTTCAACATTGCCTTATAGACTATGGATAGATCGACGAGACTGAAACTCACCAGGGAAATACTGGACCTGAAGGAAGAAATAGAAGAAACAGAGCTGGTTGATATATACAGGGGCTTTTCATCCCCAAAAAGCTGAATACACATTTTTTCCAGTGCACATGGAACATTCTCCAAGATAGACCATATACTGAGCCACAAGGCATACCTCAACAAAATAAAAAGATAGAACTTGAGTCGACTATCTTTTCAGATCATGATGCACTGAAAATAGTAGTTAACCATACACAGAAGCAGGGAGTCACACCAAACACCTGGAAACTGAACAGCTCACTCCTGAACAACAAATGGGTCATAGAAGAAATCAAACAGGAAATCCAAAGATTCCTAGAAACAAATGACAATGAAGATACCAACTATCAGAACTTGTGGGACACAGAAAAAGCTGTGTTAAGAGGAAAGTTCATAGCTCTGCAAGCATTCACCAGGAAACAAGAAAGGGCCCACATAAATAACCTGACCTCACAGCTGAAAATATTAGAAAAAGACCAACAAAAGAAGCCCAACCCAGGCAGAAGGAAGGAAATAATAAAACTTAGGGAGGAAATCAATGTGCTGGAAAGCAAAAAAACAATCCAAAAGATTAGTGAAACCAAGAGCTGGTTCTTTGAAAAATTAAACAAGATCAACAAGCCTTTGGCAAGACTTGTAAGGACAGGGAAAGAGAGAACCGAAATAAACAGAATCAGAAATGAAAATGGTGACATCACAACAGAAAAGAAAGAAATCCAAAAGATCAAGAAAGATTACTTTGAGAACCTGTATGCTACGAAACATGAGAACCTAGAAGAAATGGATAAATTCCTGAAGTCCTATAACCTCCCACAATTGAAACAAGAAGACATCCAATACCTGAATAAGCCTATTGCCATCGAGAAAATTGAAACAATAATTAAAAGTCTGCCCAAACATAAAAGCCCAGGTCAAGATGGATTCACCAGCGAATTCTACCAAACCTTTAAGGAGGACCTACTGCCTGTCCTGTTCAAGCTCTTCCAGGAAATAGAAGAAACAGAAACACTCCCAAACGGCTTCTACGAGGCACACATCACCCTGGTACCCAAAGCAGGGAGAGACAACACAAAGAAGGAAAATTACAGACCAATCTCCTTGATGAACACAGATGCTAAGATCTTCAACAAAATACTAGCAAACAGAATTCACAGACTCATCAAAAAGATCATACATCATGACCAAGTAGGATTTATTCCGGGAATGCAAGGATGGTTCAACATTCGCAAATCAATCAACATAATACATCATATCAATAAGAGAAAAAATAAAAACCATATGATCCTATCAATAGATGCAGAAAAAGCATTTGACAAGATCCAGCACCCATTCATGATTAAAACCCTCCAGACAATGGGAATTGAAAGAGGCTTCCTCAAGATGGACAAAACCATCTACCAAAAGCCCACAGCGAGTATCATTCTCAATGGGGAAAAATTGAAAGCCTCCCCTTAAGATCAGGAACATGACAAGGTTGCCCTCTCTCACCTCTTTTATTCAATATAGTACTGGAAGTACTCGCCATAGCAATCAGAGAAAAGGACATTAAGGGCACCCAGATAGGCAAGGAAGAAATGAAGCTATCATTTTTTGCAGATGACATGATATTATACTTAGAGAACCCTAAACTCTCGACCCAAAAACTCTTCGAAACAATACATATGTATAGTAGAGTGGCAGGGTACAAAATCAATACCCAAAAGTCATTGGCTTTCC
>JAJIBD010023006.1:0-62926 GCA_021461705.1 Cryptotis parvus | reverse complement strand
TGTATATCTCACAGTGGTATAATAAAATATTTAATAAAAATAACTAAAGCAACACTGTAACTCTAATCCTATTAAATTATGGTTAATTTAAAAATAAAAGTAAATGCTGGAGATCAGAGGTGACTACAAGAGTATGCCACAAGCACAGCAGTGCCTGAAAGCCACAGTATCGTATTTGACTGCAAAGTACCAGTGACAATTATAGACCTTATTCCCATGACCTGATGAAATGGTTTGAGGCTCTTTTGTTCCTGGATCAAGCCAGATGTCCTTGGGCTCTATTAGCATGATACAGGACATATGGAGATATTACTGGTGCCCAGTCGATCAAATCAATGATGAGCGATAAGACAGTGATACAGTGATACTGTTATTACAAACTCAAATAGAAGTAGCAATGCGTAATTAAAAAATAAGTGCTCAGATTTATGGGATGGTTGACCTTACTTTGTTGTCTTTTCTTGGCAACAATGCTTTCCTTCAAGAGAACCCAGACAAGCTTCCAATTTGTGTGTAAAGGTGAATTCTGCCTTCTCTGTGTGTATGTTTGCATATGTGTGCTCATATCAATGCCTGTATGTATGTTTGTGCATAGTGGCTTCCTGTGGACTTTATAAGTGTCTGTCTCTTAATTTTTTCCTGTTTATAAAAACATAAGAATACTAAAGTATTGAATGCTCCTCAGATCATGTAGATGACACAAATATTAGTCACTAAAAAGAAATACTTTACCCCATCAAAAAAACTTCATTAAAACAAAACATAGAACTGGTATTATAGCATGAAGGGAGGATGTAGGCAACTGACCCTGGTTTAACCTCTAGTACAACTTAGTTACAAAGACGTCCAAGGGCTTATCACTAAGCACAAAGCCATGAAGAAGCCCTAAGCATCACTAAATGTGCCCCCAAACAAACAAACTATGTTTACATTTAAGTAATATTTATTAATATCTTTTAAGGATCATTTTCACTTTTACCATTGGGAATTACAAGTGACATGAACTTTTGAGTATGGCAATGTTTCAAATGAATGAGAAATTATTTACATATAGCAAGAATCATTATTTTAATATAGTTTATATAATATCTGTCTAGTTGAACTCATTCGTTAGTTTTATCTAAATAAGCATTTAAGTTTAATAAGTAAAAATAACAAAAATCAAGGAAAAATCTACCTAGTAAACTAATACACTATCAATAGAATGTATATGTGTGTGTTTAACTTAGATTCTGTCTTTCTAAATGAGCCTTTTAATTTTTCTTAATCCAAACTTTACTGCATACATTTTGAATAAAATGTTATAGAAACTTTCAAATTTAATTGTTCAGGTACTTATTTTTTAAAACATTATACTTTGGAAACTAAAAGTAATCATTTCTCTTAGATGGCTTGTTCTCAAATGAGATTTGTAATCTCTGAAATAATATTATATCATTTGTGATTCCTGTTTTAATTTAATCACCTCTCTAAATGTGATCACATTCCCGAACATTATATCTCAGTGTTCTTGACTGATATGTGGTTCTAAATACTGCTTTTATAAGTTGTCATGATTAACTGAATTAAAATGACAAGTAATGAGGTAATGGTATTATACGATATATGCATTCACATTTTGTACTACTACGTAGAGCATCTCTAACCCGATTTATTTTGTCTTTTAATAACAAGTATTTCTAGGTTCAGAGATGTTTGTTCTATTGAGAGTGAATGGGGCCTCTGGAACTAGTTCATTTTTCATAAACATGGTTTTCTTTAGATTCAGCTGTAGACCTATCTTTCCACATTCTCAGTCGAAGTCAGCCAGCATTTGTGCCACTTGGCGAATGTTTGGTGTTATTAGAATGATGTCATCAGCAAAGCAGAGGTGGTGTAGTTGCCGACCATCTATCTTCACTCCCATTCCTTCCCATTCTAATTGTCACATTATATTCTCGAGGGTATCGCTGAAGAGTTTTGGTGAAATGGTATCACCCCTAACGAACCCTCTTTTGACATCAATGATCACTTCTTTGTAGAATTGTGAAATTCTGGTGGTGAATCCATAATACTGCTCACGAAGGATCTTGATGTATTGGGTTTGAACACCCTGTTTGGTTAGGGCTTCGATGACTGCTTCAGTCTCCACAGAATCAAAGGCTTTCTGTAAATCAAAGAACGTGAGACAGAGCGGCATCTTGTACTCCCTACACACCTCAATGAGCTTGGTTACTGTGTGGATATGGTTGATTGTGCTGAATCCTTTCTGGAAGCCTGCTTGCTCACATGGTTGTCTTCATTTAGTTTTCTGCTAATCCTGTTCAGGATGACTCGTGTAAACAGCTTGTAGATGACAGACAACAGGCAGATGGGGTGATAGTTGCCAATGACGTGAATGTCTCCCTTCTTGAACAGTAGAACTGTCCTGCTGGTTTTCCATTGGGAGGGCACAGTTATGTGTGAATGCAGCAGTTATGTGTACTAAGGTTGAGAAATCAACATGATGAAAGACCTAAAACCTGAGCTGCTCAGGAGGAAGAGAGCGGCATGGAATGCCTTCAAAGGCACCTAAGAAATAGCTAAAAGGACAAAGAACTCCGGGTCCGGGCACATCTCTTTGACTCCACCGTTCTCCCTGCATTAACATACACCTCAGAGACCTGGGCCCTACGAAAGCAGGATGAGAATGCTATTCGGGTCTCCCAGAGAGGAATCGAAAGAGCTATGCTTGGAATATCACGCCTCACTCAAGTGAATGAAGGAATCTGGAGCTCTGTCTTCTGTCGCTAATCCAGAATCAGGGTGCTGTCTCGTTTGCCAAGGCATCAAAAAATCAGATGGGCTCGACATGTAATGCGATTTGGAGACAACGGCTGGACTAGAAACATTACCGACTGGATACCACGGGATGTCAAAAGATCACATGGCCGCCCACCTACAAGATGGTCAGACTTCCTTGTCAAGACCCTGAAGGAACAGTTTGAGGCTCTTCATATTCCTGAATCAACCAGATGACATTGGGCTACATTGGCATGTGATAGGGTACAATGGAAATGTTACTGGCACCCACTAGTGCAAATCGATGAATAAGGGGATTCAAGTGATCAAGTGATTTCTAGGTTAATTTCATTTTTAGGAGGCAAAAAATGTCTAGTTATTTTTCAGACTTATAAACAAAAAGCATAAGAATATAATATCACAGCTAAAAATAACAAACATATAACTAAACCATATAATTATCTTAATACATAATCTGCCAAACTAAATTATTATCAATGCCTTATAGTAACTGGTCTTATAAAATTTATGATGATGGTATCATCTATGGTATTATCTATTCTCTCACATAACAATAATTTACATGACAAAAGTCCTCATAAACTAACAAAAATAGATATTTTTTACCAAGTGAAGTGAATATATATTTTTCAAGCTAAATAAACAACACTGAATGAGCCTGAGGTCTTATGGATTATACCGTTAAAATAAATGCAGGACCAGAACATTCAACATTGCTCTGCAGACTGAAATGGGTCGGAAAGAAAAGAGCTATGCGATATGATAAAAATGTCTTGAGGAAAAGATATATGAAGGAGTGATTTTTTTTCCCATACTAGTCAGAGAATGCCTCCATGCCAATGCCAAGCCGAAGAAGCCTGTTTAAGGAGTATCTGCTAGAAGAGTTACCCAAAATGAAGAAACCATAAAGCAAAGTTCTGATTTAGTTTAATGGGCACAATAAAAACTCATGGAAATAAGTCTCCCAGGAGTGGTATGACTGGGTTAAATGGCAGCACAATTTCTAGTTATTGGAGAAATATTCATATTGTTTTCCAGAAAGGCTGTACAAATCGGCATTCCCACCAACAATGGATGAGAGTCCCTTTCTCCCCCGCAACCATGCCAGCACTTGTTCTTGCTTTTTTGGATATGTGCCAGTCTCTGTGGTGTGGGATGATATCTCATTGTTGTTTTGATTCGCATCTCCCTGATGACTAGTGATTAAACAATGAGTGAGTAAAATTGAAATAAAGGGGGGATCATGTAGATGGGTATTATTTGCAACACTTTGTTTCTTACAGTACATAATAATATTTATATATTTTTTCTGCTTGCAATGGGAAGTCACACAAGAATCCAAAAAAGAGAAGTGTGTCCTGAGATTTTTTGAGCTCTTCAACTAGAAACCACAGAATATCAAACAACATATAAGAGTCCAGATTATTAAAGACCAATCTGTCAATTCATAATATATTTATCATTTTAATAGGTTCCAATCCCATTTAGTAGGTATTATACATTCAGAAGACTTCTGCACATCGTTGGGTTTTTATAACTCTGACAACATTTGACTCAGAAGTACAGGTGTACAGAGAAAATTCAGGTAAAGATTTGCCCTGCACATATCTAATCAGCCATTGTTCACAATTAGCTAAGCAACTATTCGCATAGGTACTATCATGTTTCTTTTCTCTCTAGGTCTGTAAGCCTCAGTGGAAGCTTGTTGCATTTATTGAGTAGTAAATTAACATGAGAGTGCTTCGAGCAAGACATGGTTTTTAATTCTGATACAATTTCAGCCGTCTGCCTTCCCTGCTGCAATCCGATGACAGTGCAGCCAACTTACAAATTGAATGCTGAGAGAGTTTTGTCAACTTGGCATATCATTTAATTTTTTCTCCCCTTGCTTGCTAGAAATATAAAAGAGCTTTATTAGTAAAAAAGTTAAAAAGAGCAAATACATTTGTAGAAAACTAAGCCTAGGATAGTTTATGTATATGTTTGTGAATCATCTCTTTTTACAATTAAAATAAAAGCCATGCCTACTTCAAATATTCTGCTCTACTTAAAGTCCCTTTTGATACATTTTAAGCAATACCAATTAGAGTAGGATTGATATTTCAAAGGATTCTCCTTGATAAATTTCAAATGTGTAAATAAAACACAAATTGATACCACAGCAAAGAAGAAAATGCTATTATAAAAGGCATAAATGTGCTTAATTCAAATATGATTCAATGAGTCTCCAAATTGAAAGAAAGACTGGGCAATAGTCTGAGCTAAATGTAAATAGAAACAAAAGAGACTACAAGTAAGCATCCAATGGATCATTAAAATATGTAAATATACATCCTGAAAGAAAGATAAAAAGAAACTTCTGAATTTCAAACCAAATGGTTACTTTCTATAATTATGAACATATCCAATTAGTGATCCTGAGTTATATGAAGAGCATATGACTAGAGTAAAAAGCAATAAAGGAAAGAACATTTCTTGGATGCTTTTTCCACTGGACATATGTATCATGCGGTTATACAGAATCAAACCAATATGAATTTAATTTTGCTTTGCTATAAGTGTATAATGTAGCCAAATGAATGAAAATATTAGTATAGGCAGTCTGAGATCCCAAAACATTTCTACAGGTAAAAAGCTACCCAATTGCTTTGGATCCCAATCATACCAACAGGTACACACCTCAAACAGAGTCTGTACATAGTTCTTGCTAGTTAAGGATTTTTTATACACTATTCCACAGGGAGCTAAACCAAAAATACAAACTTTATTTTGCATTTTTCTCAAACGAAAATAAGAATATCTGAAGCAGGAATGTCCTGTATGGTCGGAGGCACAGAGATGAGACTCCAGGAACACGATGTATTTCCATTAATAGTTTTAATAACCATCAGCTGAAGGGACAACAGCTCTATCTTGGCAGCTGACTGACCACATCCACAAGGTCCCCAGGTTTTTTACATCCCATCGTCTCAAAGGGCAATACAGCTTAGACTTATGTTTGCATTGTAGTTTGCATGGTAGTATTCATATTTGTATCTATGCAGACTAAATTTTACATTACAAATATATTTCACATTCTTTGCATAGGACTTAAGAATAATAGGAAGAAGACAACCAGGAACCAAAAATCTGTAGGTGGTGCTATCTAGGTGAGGTGAGATGAACAAAAGAACACTTTACAATGGCTAATTCAACCTTACTGACTAGTCCAAGATGGCAAGGTCAGGTCAAACAGAAGAACAAAGACCTGTTTTCTGCCTAACTTCAAACAGCGTTAGGCAGAAACTCCATCTTGGGCTAGTTACAGCCAACAGGGACATGTGCAGAGAAATGACCTAGGATAGCAACTCTGTGGAACTCTACATACTAACTCTATTAGGAGAGAGTCTACCTGAAAACCCTGTGCATATATTAACAGGCAGTATACATCAGACCTTCCTTCACACTTTCTGCTAACAATGTCCAGGGCCAAAGAGACAGCCTGGTGGTCACAGTTCTTGGCTTCCTTTTTTAGAGGCACAGGTCTGATACTCAACACTTTACTCTTGAGTCCTTGGTGCTCATAGCAGTGCTACACACTAGGAGGAGTGGACATGAAATTTGAAATAGCCAAGCTCTGTCGGCAAGAATCCCCAAGAGTGGTTCAGAGCATTGATTTGGAGTATCACATATCCCAACCCACAAGAAAAAGAATATGTGCTTTTTTGTGTGATTTTTAAGGAGAAAATAATTATATGCTTTCTATTCAAAATATACAGCCAATAAAAGGGTTAAAGTTGATTTAAAACAACTATATATCAAATAGCAAGTCAGTGTGGCTACTGTATTAGAGAAAATAATAGAGTTTCTTTTCTGTGTGTGTTTTTAATGTTTATCTGTTAGATATATGAAACAATTGTAGGGAAAAATCACCTTTCATCTCATTTTAGCTTTCATACTACATCTCAAAGTTTATAATTAACACAACCATTCTTGTTTTTAATAATTTCTAATTTATACATCATGTTTGCTTAACTTTGCTATATTCTTGTCACTTTTCACTTGTCTTCCCATTGTTCATCGATTTGCTATAGTGGGCGCCAGTAATGTCTCCATTCATTGGGAATGAGGTCTATTATTGTTAATGTTTTTGGCATATGGAATACACCATGGGTAGCTTGCTAGGGTCTACCATGACTCTGGGTTCATCCCAAAGGGGCCCAGTATTTTTTTTCTGTCAGGCCATCAGTCATCCAGGGCCCACAGGGCAGAACCCTGGGTGTAGACAAGTCTGTCTCCTGTCTGCCACCTGCTGACCTAGCTGTGTACCACAGCTACACCTGCAAAATCTCTAGGAGCAGAAAGATAAGAATAAAATTCATATTTGTATCTATGCAGACTAAATTCAGTGTGATATGTTAAATCAACTTCATTTGCAAACCATAAACTGTTTTTCTATTTATTCTTCTAGGAATGCTGCCATGGAAACTATCCTGCAGCAAGGGCATTGGGTTGGGTGGGATGTACTCAAAGACACTTGGTCACGTTCATTCAACACAATTGACTAAATACCATTGAGGAAGAACTGCTTATAACTGGGGTATTTTATTTTTTTGGGTTTGTAGGGGGCTCACTTAATTTGACTCAGGCTGACTCTGGTCTGCTCTCTGGGAGCATTCCTGTTGGGGATTTGGGGACCATATGTAGTGCTGGGTCAAACCCAGGTTGCTCTTGTGCAAAGTCAACACCTACCTATTGTACTGTCTCTCTAGCCCCAAAGTTTGGTTCTTTTTTAAAAATTTTTAGGGTCACACCCGGCAACGCTCAGGGGTTACTCCTGGCTCTTTGCTCAGGAATTACTCCTGGTGGTGCTCGGGGACCAAATGGGTTGCCGGGGATCGAACCCAGGTCGGCAGTGTGCAAGACAAATGCCCTACCCGCTGGACTATAGCTCCAGTCCTTGCTTCTTAATACTTAAAATTGAACAAACACCTATTCTCACATAGTTGCACTTGAAAGAATGATTTTGAAAAGACAACACTGAAGTATGCAATTTGTTAAAATGTCCTAGAAAGCATTAAAAAGACACTATCTTGGTAGTATAAGAATACAACAAAAAAAAATGGAAAAAGTATATGACTACAATCAGTGTTAGTTTACTAAGTATAGTATTAATCATCACTTTACTTTCATCCAATGTTTTATTTTTATTCATTTACATCACAACTTTGGTTCTAAATTAATTAATTGATACTGTATTTGTAGGCGGCGTGATATGAGATAGATGCCTTGAATAGAAATAAGTATTAGTAATGTAGCATGACAATTGACCATTTTTCCTATAGTAAAATAAACTTACTAAACCTATTATTGCATTTTATCAATATTTATTATTTGGTTTCTTATGCATATGTTTTGAATTTCTGAGAAAATTTGTATTTCTGTAAAATTTTTGTAAGGACAAAGACACCTTTCTGTAAGATGAAAAAAAACTTACATGAATATATTATAAATGTGCAAACATTTATAAGAGTAATAATAATCTTTGAAATATTAAAATCCATAAATCATAAATAAGAGTGAAAGAATAAAAGCAATTCATAATTATTACTAAAAAATATAGTGGCTAAGAATAAACTTGAGAAAAGTGTTGAAAAAAATATTTAATGAAAGGCAAAATTTCTATTAAGAGACATGCAAAAACACACAAACAAGTGAAATATGGTCCATGTTTTAGGATTAAAACAACCAGTAGAGTGAAAATGATGATCATACTCAAAGTACTGAAAAATTCAAATATATTAATTTCATAAAGTCCAAATTAAATTCTTAATTTTAATTAAACATTTTATTGTTCCACCGTGAGCTATACAATTACAACATTGCTAATGTTTAGAGGTTCCAGCACCCTGCCCTCCACCAGTGCCCATTTCCGACCACCAATATACCAATTCCCTCAAAGTAATATCTGATGATCTTTTGAATTTCTATCTTTTCTGTTGTGATGTCACCATTTTCATTCCTATTCTGTTTATTTGGGTTCTCTCTTTCCCTGTCCTTACAAGTCTTGCCAGTGGCTTGTCGATCTTGTTTATTTTTTGAAAGAACCAGCTCTTGGTTTCATTAATCTTTCTGATTGTTTTTTTTTTTTTTTTTTGGTTTCTAGCTCGTTGATTTCCTCCCTAAGTTTTATTATTTCCGTCTTTCTGCCTGGGTTGGGCTTCTTTTGTTGGCGTTTTGGTAATGTTTTTCAGCTGTGAGGTCAGGTTATTTATGTGGGTCCTTTCTTCTTTCCGTATGAATGCTTGCATATCTATGAACTTTCCTCTTACTGCAGCTTTCACTGTGTCCCACAAGTTCTGATAGTTGGTATCTTCATTGTCATTTGTTTCTAGGAATCTTTGGATTTCCTGTTTGATTTCTTCTATGACCCATTTGTTGTTTAGCAGTGAGCTGTTCAGTTTCCAGGTGTTTAGTTTGACTCCCTGCTTCTGTGTAGGGTTAACTACTATTTTCAGTGAAACATGATCTGAAAAGATAGTTGACACAATTTCTATCTTTTTTATTTTGTTGAGGTATGCTTTGTGGCTCAGTATATGGTCTATCTTGGAGAATGTTCCATGTGCACTGGAAAGAAATGTGTATTGAGCTTTTTTTGGGATGAAAAGCCCTGTAGAGAATGACTGCATTAATCTGCATAACATAAATATATAGGTACATATTACGATACCAATATCCAAGGTCAAGTGAAACATATATCAGGAGGTCCTGTCAAAGGTGGAAATTATCACAAACGTGTGGGATTCAGAGGCTAGGTAAGACAGAAAATAGAACAGTGTGCTAACAATTGTTGAGGGTACTAATGCCAACCTAGAACTGAGCATTAAATAGAGACAAAAGATACACATGACAACCCTTTAAAAAAGTATGTTCTGTAATCCATAGTCTGGAGGGGGAAGGAAAAGAGAAAGAGAGAGAAAATGGAAAGAAATAAAGAACCTACCATGGAGCAGGGCTGGGGGGGGGGGGGAGGGAACCGGGGGCGTTGGTGGTGGGGAGATGGGCACTGGTGGAGGGACGGGTGCTGCAACACTGTTTGATCAAAACCCAAATATGAACTTTTTAATTGTATATCTTTGTAATTTTAAAAATAAAAAAAATTTAAAAAATGAAAAAAAAAAGAAAAGCCCTGTAGATATCAACCAGCTCTCTTTCTTCCATTTTTTCCTTCAGGTCCAGTATTTCCCTGGTGATTTTCAGTCTCGTCAATCTATGCATAGTTATAAGGCAGTGTTGAAGTCTCTGACTATTATTGTGCTGCTGTTATTGTCTTCTTTGAGGTCTATTAATGGTCATTTTAAGTATTTTTCTGGCCCCTCGTTTGGTGCATATATGTTTAATAGTGTGATTTCTTCCTGGTATACATACCCCTTAATTATTAAGAAATTGCCTTCATTGTCCCTTTTAACCTTTTTCAACTTGAAGTCTATATTGTCAGATATGAGTATGGCCACACCCACCTATTTGGAGGAGTTTTTTTGCATGGAGGATGGTCTTCCAGCCTTTCACTTTGAGTCTCTGTTTGCACTGATTGTTCAGATGTGTTTCTTGTAGGCAGCAGAATGTTGGATTCAGTTTTTAATCCATTTTGCCACCCTGTGTCTCTTATTTGGTGAATTTAGACTGTTGACGTTGAGAGATATTATTGTCATTGGATTTTGTGCCATCTTTCTGTTTAAACTTGTGGTTTTGGGTTGTCTTATTTTACAATAGACCCTTCAATCCTTCTTTTAAAGTTGTTTTTTGACTCCATGAATTTCCTGAGTTGTTGTTTATCCATGAAGTTGTGTATCTTACCTTCACATCTGAAAGTAAGTCTAGCTGGGTAAAGAATTCTTGGTGAAGCCTGAAGTTCATTGAGTCTTTTCACAATATCCCACCATGGTTTTCGGGTTTGGAGTGTTTCATCTGAGAAGTCTGCTGTAAATATCAGGGATGCTCCTTTGTATGTTATTTCCTTCTTTGATCTTGCTGCTTTCAGTATTCTATCTGTGTATATCCTTTTTTCATTTTAATAAGGATGTGTCTTGGAGTATTCTTATTGGCATTTCTTTTAGTGGTATCCTACAGACCTGTATCTGGGAGCATGAGTTCTTCAGTTCGGGAACTTCTCAGCTATGATGGCTTTGACAGTTTCTTCTTCATCAGGGTTTTCTCCTTGCTCTTCTGGTACCCCAATGATGCATATGGTGTTCCTTTTAGCTTCACTCCGATTTTCTCTGGTAGTCTGTTCATTGATTGTGAGTCTTATTTCCATCTTCTGGTGTTGTCTAGAGAATCTCTGAACCTCGTATTTGAGATCACTAATTCTTTCTTCAGTAGCTGTTACTCTGCTTTGGAGGCCTTCCCCTGTGTTTATCAGTCTACTTACCTCATTTTTAATATCTGTCATTTTTGCTTGTACTTTGGTCTGAAATTTACACAATTTTGCTCTCTATGACTATCGTAATTTGAAAATGTCTGTTTTGGGTGACTAGTAAATAGAGTTAGTAGGTGCCTGAATTACTTTGCAGTTAGGAATTTATAGCAAAGAGTGTAGGGGCAAATGCTCAGTGGTATCTCAGGTAGATAGATATTAGTTCGTGTGGACCCTAGTGCTTCTGTGCGGCTTTGAATTTTTGGGTGTCAGGGGTGGTTCCAGATTCAGGGGTTCGGGGTGGAAGTAGTCCAGTGGAAGATCCAAAAAAGCTGGGTGTGGCTTGGTCCCCTTCTCAAAGTTCCAGCCCTTTTTCCTGGAATTGAGTGCCTCTTGGAGTGCCCACCGTGGGAAGCACCTTGTGGGGAGAGCAGGGAGCTGTTGGGTGTTGGGGTGGAAGTCGTCAGGCGAAAGGTCCGAAAATGCTGGTGTGTCTTGATTCCCTTCTCAAAGTTCTAGCCCTTTATCCTGGAACTGAGTGTCTTGGGAGTGTGCGCCTTGGGAATGCACCTAGTGGAGAGAGTAGGGAGCTTCTGGGCCCAAATTAAATTCTTTAAAGATGAACAAAATTAGTTGATTAGTATAGAGCCATAAAGCTATTTCAAATTACATACAAAGTCTGTGTAGAAGAAAATGGCCAGCAGTGCACTGTCTGACTTTAGATTATCCCATAGTATAAAAGTGGAGAGAAGAAATTACTTCAGTAAATATTCCTGGGAAAACTCATTATCTAAATAAAAAAAAGAGTAAAAGAAAATAAATCGGAGTATTGCCTCACACCATATACAAATATTAGGTGAAAGTGAATCAAAAATCTTAATATATTACCTAAATCAATAAGAAATTTCTAATAAATCTGTTGCATAAGTCTCCTGACATTAATTTCAGAATTACCTTCAAGTACTCAATACCATCAGCAAAGCATAGAGAAACAAACATAAAGAAAACTATATGTATTGTATATGTTTCTGTACCTAGAATCAGAGATATAGTGCAGAGGGTAATATGCTTGACTTGCACACACTGAACTTGTGTTCCATACCCAACATGGCATATGGTCTCTTGACCACAGCCAGGAATGATTCCTGAGCATAGTGTTGGGTGTAAGTCTTGAGCATTGCAAGTTATTGTTCTAAATAACCAAATGAACAAAAAAGTGCCTGAACCTTAATATAACTACAGTTAAAATTAAAAGACCCTTATCTTTTTTAACCAATATCCTATATATATAGTTCTAAGAAAACTCAACAAGAAAAATTCATCCAAAATGGGGAGAATGCAAATATAAAAAAGGCAAACAAGTACTTGAAAAAGTGAAAGAAGTGTTAATCACAAATTAACAAGTAAATATAAATGACAAAGCGATACCACGCCTATGTTGCAGTGGGAATAGCCTGTTTCAAAATATCTAGAGTGACTATTGCTGGGAGGGATCCCGTGAAATATCACCCCTCATTTACTGTTGGTGGGAATATGGTGTGATTCAGAATCTATGGAAAATTCTCAAATAATTTTAAAAAGAACTACTCTATGATCTAACATATCTTCTCCTTGACATCTCTCCCAAGAACAGAGAAACATACGTGTGTTAATGGAATTTCTATTTAGGTAGTTATGGTCTGGAAGCAACCCAAGTTCTAAAACATGAGTAGAGAGCAGTTGTACCTTATATACAGTAGAACACAATTCAGAGAGAGAGAGAGTAAAATCCTGCAATCACTGCAAGTTGATAAAACTAGAAGGCATCATTTAATGAACAGTGAATCAGAAGAGATGCAAGATCACCTCACTCAATTTTAGGGTATAAAGGGACAAAGTTAAGAAAAGATGTTGGTCAATAAAAACAAAAACAAACCTGAGATTATGCCTATAGGCCAGAATTTGCCAATGCATTTATAAGAAAAGCAAAGGGATAATATGGCGGATATTTGCCCAATGGTGCAGTCCTGTTTTATGCATAATAGATGAATATTGACATTTTGCAAAAGATGATTCATGATTTAAACGAAATCATGTAATTAAATTTGATAATTAAAAATGAAGATTCACTAAAATGTGAATTTATTATTTTCTGGGCTGGGCTCAGAAAAATAACTTTTCTGGATCAGCCCAGGTATGCTGATCCAGAGACTCACAGACATGGGGCAGAGCTGCTGCTTGCTCTCCCTGTGCCCAGCCGCTCAAGAGGCGCCCAGGAGGGATGGCAGGTTCTAGCCCTGGCCCGCCACGCCAGCAGAGCCTCACAACAAGTCAGACGACCCCCCACTCCATGAGGGCCTCCATTTTCCACATCCAGACTACCCCCTCGTCAGAACTCCACCCAGCAGACCAGCCTATCACTGCCCAGCTCATCAAGATCCACCCTGCAGCATTTTTTTAAAAATCTGGCCCAGGTATGCTGATCCAGAGACTCACAGACATGGGCAGAGCTGCTACTGGCTCTCCCTGTACCCAGCTGCTCAAGAGGCACACGGGAGGGATGGCGGGTTCTAGCCCTGGCCCGCCACCCCAGCAGAGCCACACAACACGCCAGACGACCCTTACTCCATTAGGGCCTCCATTTTCCACATCCAGACTACCCCCTAGTCAGAACTCCACCCAGTAGACCAGCCTATCACAGCCCTGCTCACCCGGCCCCTTGCGACCACGCGGCTCATCAATAAATGCTGGATTTAGAGATGACTACAAGAGTTTGCTACCTGCACTGCAGAGCCTGGCAAGCTACCCATGTCGTATTTGATATGCAAAATAACAGAAACAATTATAGACCTCATTCCCATGACCTGATGGAATAATTTGAGGCTCTTTATGTTCCTGGAGCAAGCAGGTGCCCTTGGGATCTACTTGCATGAGACAGGTCATATGGAGATGTTACTGGTGCCTGCTCTAGCAAATCGATGTTGAATGGGAAGACAGTGATACAGTGATTATTTTTCTAAATTTTTGATATGTTTATATCAAAGTTGAATGGACTCATATTGTTATTTTTGTTTCTATCTCACATATTTAACTGGCCCAATATCATTCAGTTAAATACATTATTGCATATGCAGAATTTTTTTTCTTTTGTGTACTAGTCATATAAATTTTGTACATAAACCATAGTTTATCTATTGATGTTTGAAGAGTACTTCAAGTTGTTGTATACTTTCAAATTATTCCTTTTGTTTTTTTTCAGATAATGGGACAAAATGGAATAGTTATTTTGTATGCAATTTTTTGAAGAACCTCAATACTGCTTCTAATTATGGCTACACTGATTTATATGCCCCACAAGTGTCTCATTTTCTTTCCTTCAAGTTCTTTACAAAGTTTTCTTTCCTTTTGAAAATAGTCATTATCATATGTATAAGGTGATATTTCATTATTGAATTTATGTTTTCCTAGTAATAAGAGAAGGCCAATAAGGTTTATGGACCTATTCATAATCTGCATTTATTTCTTTAAAAAAGTGTCTATTCTGACCCACTAACAATTAAAAACTGCTTCTGTGCCTCTCTGTTGATAATTTGCAGTCATTTACATATTTTGTATATTTACTCTTTCTTGAGTAAAATACTTGCAAATATCTTCTTCCAGTAAGTCTTTCAGTCTCATTGTCTTTCGGTTATGAACATTTTCATTTGGGGGTAGACACTCTCATGTCCAGTTTATTTATTTCTCTTTCTCTTTCTCTTCCTTGTGGAATTATAAAGTTCGCTGTGAAGGTTTAGCTTATAAACTGCATCACCTATCTTATTTTTATGCACTTTATAGTTTGCCCTCCCCGTGTCTTAAACTCACTCAGAATTATGTTTTGGTCTATATGCTTAGTCATCTAATTTCATTCCTTTGCATGTGGTTTTGTTTTCCTAGCACAGTCTATGAAGCACATTTTTTTCATTGTATTTTATTCTCAGTAGATTTGTCAAAAAATATTTGTCCATATACATGTAAATGAATTCTTGGACTCTCATTTATTTCCCATTGATCTGTTTTTAATCTAATTCCAAGCTATTTTTATTATTTTCACATTAGTATAGGCTGAATGGGGAGATAAAAACATTTCACTTTTGTTCTTTGTTCTTAAGAGATATTTTTATATTGAGTGTTCTACTGCTCCAAATAAACGTTATAAATTGTTCTGTTTATGTTAATAGTGCTACTCAATTTTAAGATAGAGTGCTTTAAATTTGGCTTCAGTTACATAGCCATTTTAACTATGTCAAACATGTGAATTCATAAACACAGAATATATTTTCATTTATTTGTCACACTCTATTTCTTTCTCTGATAGTTTAGAATTTTCCACATATTGGTCTTTTCTTCTGGTAAAAAACTTCCAAGTTGTTAAACTTTGTATTTTTAATCAATGGTTCTAACATTTTTCATTTAATGATTAAATTGTTTATCCTTCATTGTGATAGCATTGGTTTAAAAACCATATACTCATTTGGTAAAATTCTATACCCCTTCTCAGTATATTAACTACAGCACATCCACTACTTAAGTATTAGTACCCTTCACCACAATCCATTGAACAATCCTCTTTCCCCAGTCCATCCCACCTCTGCCCTGGAAATCAAAGTTGTGTTCTGAGATTCTAAGAGTCTGTTTTCTTTTTTTTTGGTTACTCCCTTGATGTGTCTCTCAGTATATCACGTATACTGAAGTAATCTTGAATTGTCCTTCTTTTAATAATTATTTTGCCCCAACCACATGTGTTATTATAAAGGAAATGTTTTATCATTTTATAGAATTATTTGATACTCCTATTTTTCATATCTCACCTTTATTCATGAATCTGTCATGTATAACTAAGGCCGTTTCTATTAGTTACTGTGAATGTGTATATATTTTGAATTCCTTATAGAGGTATCTAAGATTTTGCTATTTTACATATATTGTATACATGTTAATACTTTCATTACATTGAATTCTGAATAATTTTTATTTCAACCATCAGAGCATAAGAATTATTTTCCCAACATACTTTTCTTCCACAGACTTTTCATGTGCTTGTTGGTCATATATATCTTGTGTTGTGAAGTATTTGTTCAGCACTTCTCTCCATTTTTAATATTTTACTCTAGTTGTATTCTTTCTGAGTTATGTGAGCTCCTTAGGCATAATTTGGTCATTAACCCTTTTAAAGAGATAATGTGTATGTATTTTTCCCATTTAGTATATTTTCATTGTTTGTGTTTGACTGTAAAGAAACAATTTTGTTTTGATACTTTTATTTTTTCATTTATTTTCATTGCTGTAAAAATAGAATCCATATACCAATAAATGCAATAAAGAAGCTACATGGAATTATTTTATTTAGTTTTGTCAACATTGCATGATTTCACATTTAACATGCATGCTTTAATAAACTATGAGATAATTTATATGCATGTATGAGGTACTTATCCAGGTTTTCTCTGTGTGTAACTCTTCATTTTACCAATGAAATTTATTGAACAGTCATTTTCTTTTTTTTTCAATATTTTATTACACCACCATGTGATATACAATTACAAAGATGTTCATGTTTGGGTTTCCGTCATACAGTGTTCCAGCACCCATCCCTACACCAGTGCCCATTTCCCACCACCAATGTCCCCACTTCCCTCCCCCTCCCCTAGCCTGCCTCTATGGCAAGTTCTTTATCTCTTCTCTCTCTCTTTCTCTCTTATCTTACACATTGTGGATTGCAATACATACATTTAGAGATTATCATGTATATCTTTTTTCCTATGTTCAATGCTTAGTTCTAGGCTGGTATTATCACTTTTGACAAATATTAGCACACTTGAACAGGCATTTTCTATTTTATCCCAACTATTTTGATATAAATGCATTGTCTCCCTATATTAACAATTTAAACCTGGGTATTCACTTATATTTTGTGGATCTCTGTGCTAATGTTGATTCTAATTCTGTATATAGAGTTATTATGCATATATAATTTACAGCTCTTTGCACACATATATGTAACTATATATGTATACATACACATGCATATACATACCTGTGCTTTTATGCATGTGCCTAATACATATCTTTATAGCGTACTGTGTATTTCGGCATTATACACATCCATTCTTCAGATATTTCTTTCTGTATTTATTGAGGGTAGGTATATACTCAGTTATACTTAGAACTTATTCTTGGAAGTGCTCAGGGATCACTCTGGACAGGCTTTGGGTACCATATGGAGCAACGAGGTTTTAACTGGAATCACTTTGTGCAAGGTAAGTTCCCTAGTGGCTCTAGTATGTCTTTATCTCCAAGATATCTATATATTTATTTGGGTTAACTGAAATAGTTTGCAATACTTTATGCATTTTAGTACTGCCTACTTTATTTTCTTGAAGAACACATTTGGGATTTTTATTGTAATTTCATTGAATATATAGAATGTTTTGTGTACTGAGGGCATTTTAAATATTTTTAATTCTGATAAGCTATATACATATATTACCTTTAATCTACTATTATCATCTTTTATTTCTTTAACACTTTCATAGATTTTAATTTACAAGTCTCAATATATGCTAAGTTTATTACTAGCTAATTGATTTTTAATTGAATCACTGTGCAACACAGAAGACTGTGATCAGGTTACAGTCAAATAATTTGTCTTTAACTATCCCTTCACCTATGCATATTGATCCACCATCAATGTGCCCCTTCACCCTCCTATTACACCACTATACCCAGCCTCCAGCCTGCCTCTATGGCAGGCATTTTCCTTCCTTCTCTGTACCACACTCTCCCATCAGGCATTTTGGTTTGCAACACTGATACTGAGAGGCAATCAGCTTTGTTCCTTTACCTATTTCCTGCACACAGTTCTTATCCAGAGTGTTCATTTACAACTATCTTTGTCATAGTGGTCCCTTCCCTATCCCAACACCCTTTTCCCCATGCAATTGAATCAGAATTCCAACTGTGGACTAAACTTTCTAACACTTAAAAGACTGTCCTTGGGAATTGGTTTCATATATATATCAGAAGGAGAGGAACAGACAGAATTATTGCACTCATCTGTGGGTTGTAAAACATATATATATATGTATATATATGTATATATACACATATAATATGACTCATTTCACTCAGCATGTTACTCTGAGTAATATCCATTTATAAGTCTGAGTGTCAATCCATTTATAAGCAAATTTTATAACTACATTTTTCTAACATCTGCGTAGTATTCTATTGTGTAGATGTTCCATAGTTTCTTTACCTAGTTGTCTGTTCTCAGGCACTAAGGTAATTTCCAGATTCTGTTGTAAATAGTGCTTCAATAAACATAGAAATGCAGGCAGCATTTCTGCTATGTCTTTTGAATCCCCTGGCATATTCCCTGAAGTGGTATTGCTTGGTCATATGGAAGCATAATTTCTAGTTTTTTGGGGGAAATGCCATTTTGTTCTCCAAAAAGGCTGGACCTGGCAGCATTCCCACCAACAATGAAGGATAGTCTTTTCCCTGAATCCATGTCAGCACTGGTTGTTCTTTTATTTTTTTAATGTGTGCTACTTTCTGTGGAATGAAATAACATCTAATTGTTTTGATTTGCATCTCCCTAATGTTTAGCAACATATAGCATTTGACTGGGTAGATTATTATTGGTGAGTTTGTTCATATTATTGAGTTATTTATATCACCCTATTTTCTTCTAGCCCATAGAATTTCAATTGATAGTTAAGCTGTGAATATCATGCTTTTTAGAATGCAATTTCCTTTTTTTATTGTGGTACTTTTAATTTACTATTCCTGTCTTTGGCTTTGTCATTTTTTGATTATGTGCACTAAAATACTCTTGTTTGGGTCTCATTTGGCTGATAGCTTTTGTTAGTCTTGAATCTGGGTGCCTGCCCTTAGTGTGGGAACTTCTCAACTATAGTTTTTTGGTCATCAAATTCACTTCCCTATTCTTTGTGTATTTTGGTCTTTATATATTTCAAATTCATCCCATATATTTTTAATGTCCTGTTCCTTAATGTTGAGACTTTTTCATCTTCAATATTTTACTGTTTCGTTTTTTTCTTTTTTCCTGTTTTTATTCATTCTGTCTTGTACCTCACCGCTTTTATCCTCAGCTTTAATTACAATCTACAGTTAAAGCCTTATATTTTTCTTCTCTTTATTTTACAATCAGACTCTTTAGTTCAGTGACTTCAGATTCTAGTTTTCTTATATCCAACCTTATTTTTTTCTTGTACCTGTACCATTATTTATGTGTTATTATTAAGCATTCTCAGCATAATAGTTCTAAGTTCCTTACCTGTGAATATTTATATAGAGTTAGTACTGTTTGAATATTCCTGGCTACTATCTTCAGTTATTAAGCTTGGTGGGTTTCTATGCTATTTCTCAGTTGTATCAAGTGCAGTGTGGACAGTAAGGAGACAGTCCCTTACTGTCTCCTCTCTCGGCATGTTCTACTAGGACTCATATAGTATTGCTCTTCTCCTACCTGCCAGCTATTTACAGACCAAGGTTTTTTCTTTGTTGCTAGTTGTTTTGAGTTTTCTATGTGAATTATGAAGTGCCTTTCCATGTCACTATCTTTTTATTTTCCTTATTCTGTCATTTTGAGTTCTATAATTTATTCCAACTACTGCTGTCCTTTTAAGTTTTTGTGTACCACCACTGCCCGTTTAAGATTTTTGTTTGGAATAGAAAAATGGAGTTAAAGGTCAGTCCTTGATTCTCATTCCTGTTTGATTCTGTAGCCAAAGGAACTACAGAGTCAAGAGACACACTGTGTGCTCCCTGGACGTGTCATAGAGAAATGTCACATGACCATGTTAGCATATGTCTGGTTATCCAAGAGGAATCCAAGGGGTAAGTCAGCAGGACAGACAGTAGTCTCACCTTCAAAAGCAGTCTCTTAGTCACTGCACTTCTCTTTGTGCAATTCAAAGGCAAGAAGTTGGAAAAGGCATGCTATGCTTTTGAATCTATATACGTTTTTAGTCTTCCAGTTTATTTTTTATTTATTTTGTTTTTCTTTATGCATCAGACCAGTGATGCTCAGGGGTTATTCCTGGCTCTGAACTCAGCAATTATTCCTGGTGGTGTTCAGTTGACCATATGGGATTCCTGGGATAAAATCTGGGTGGCCACGTGCAAGGCAAACACCCAACCTGTGGTACTATCACTCTGGCCACCATTTTATTATACTGTTCATAATAAGCTTAAATGGATTATAAATAGATTATTTAATAGTTTTCTGTATATCTTATTTTAATACTCATCAATGTGCTTATAGTTTCCCAATTTTATGTATTTCATGTTATTTTTTACTATTTTTACCTAATTTCTCTGATTACATCTACCACTACTCTATTGAATAATAAAGGTGAGATAGCTATCCTTATCTTTCTCCTGATATTAGATGAGAAATTTAGTTATTTACCATGGAGCATAAGGAAGACTTGTGTTTGAGTTATTTGAAATTTAAAATGCTATGACTTAAAATCATGCAATATCATATTGTACATATTATGCAGCATTAGATTATCTTTAAGAATGAGTCTCTCTTATTGCTTTTGTCCATGAAAAATATTCATATTCATATAAAAATAGGCCAGATATTGGCTGCTGTTATTCGAGAATGTATTTTAAATTGAATTTTTAGAATAATTTAAACAGAAGAAGAAAAAACAAGGAATGAATTTTAATTAGCTTTCCTGTCAATCAACAACTCAAGAAAATGCACTCACTTTTCATTATGTGAATTACATAATCCATTCAAAGTAGGATATTAGCATTATCATTTTATTAATTTTACAGTAGCTATGATTGTATCACTTTAACTATAATTATTTTTTACTAAAATTATTATATTTTTATTGATCTGGTTGACCTCTAACTGAAGAATTTGATTATATTTATCTCATTTCAAAAAATTTCATGAATTTTTGTATATGTGAACTGAAAAAAATCATAGTGATATATTGTGCATTATAGTTTTAAAAGCAGAACACATTATGATTTTTATTACAAAGATTTTCATTGTTTTTGTTTGTTTGCTTTTGTTTTAGAGTGTGTGTGCTCAAGGATTAATCCTGACTCTAAACTCAGGTTTCACTCCTCGTAGTTCTCAGGGAACGAAAAGAATTAAAGAATTTATAATCTTTGTGGATTTTATGGGTTACTAAAGCAGAAATAAAACTGAAGTCTGCCCTCCAAAGCCTTTCTCAAGTGAATAATCACTGGACAGTTTGCTTTTAATGCTCATGCCCCACTGAGTCCAGCTCTCTGTCCATGTACTCTCTATGTCTCCACACTCCTCATATGTTCCAATCTCATGCTGTGAGTCAAGATTTGTTACTGTGACCCATGTCATTCACTGATCTCCATCCAATTAGAGCTGAATGCCTACCTCCAACCTGGGCAGTCCTGCCTAGAATTCATCACAAAGTAGTGATCACTAAAGAAATTAGTGATAATCCGAGGAATAACTTAAACTTGTGAACAAGAGCATCAGCTCCACTCAGACAACCCCTACCCCACCATATACAACTCTTATTCTCAACCATAAAGCTTCAGACACAAATGAAAAATATAGCCATTTAAATAGATGAGGATAAAAGTTCAACTAAGTCCTTAGATATATCATAAATTTTGATGTTATTTGAGAAAGCCAATGTAAGATAAAAAAAACTTACTGAACTTGAAGAAAGAACAATGAATAATAATTAAGCAGAATTGAATGAAATCATAAACTTAGTAGCTGGAACTCAGCAGCAGAACGGAAGACAGATATAAAATTATTGACCCTGAGGACAGGACATATGTTATCATAAATAAATAAGAGGTAATGAAAGGAAGTTGGAAAAAGGGAATGTTTGGGCAACAACTGGCTATACTCAGATCTTAATCCTTACTCTTCACTAAGGGATAACTACTGATGGTGCTCAGGGGACTATATGAAGCTCCAGAGATCCATGTGTCTGCTTGCCTGTCTGACAGGAAAGTACCCTGTCTGCTGTACTATATCTTCAGCCACAGAAAAAATTAAATGAATACTAGTATTTTTATTTTGTTTGGGAAACCATGTAGTTGTGGTCGGGCTTATTCCTAACTCTGTGTTTGAATCATTCTGGCAACTCAGGGGAATGTATCTGATTCTATGAATGGAGTCCATTGTCAGCTACAAGCAAACAACCTACCTACTATACTATCACTCCAACTCTTAAAATAATGCAGCTTAATATATTTAATGCACACCAGAAAAAATAAATTCCAAGTGATACGATATCCAGAAACTATATAAAAAGAAATGGGCTAAGAATGTTTGGTGAAAAATTAACTCATAATTTCCCTAGTCTGAGGAAGGAGAAAACCTTGAAGACCCTGAAGGAACGGTTTGAGGCTCTTCATATTCCTGAATCAACCAGATGCCATTGGGCTACATTGGCACTGATAGGGTCCAATAGAAATGTTACTGGCTCCTGCTAGAGTAAATCGATGAATAACAGAATTCAAGTGATCAAGTGATCAAGTGAGGAAGGAGAACTGGGTACAGCTCCAGGTTATCTGAAGAATACAAAACAAAATAATCCCAAAATAAAGCACTTGAACATATAATGTAATTAAAAGATCAAGAACCACGGAGAGACTTCTTCAAGTAACAAAGGCAGAAACATAACTTTAAATAAAAGAGAAATGAAGAAAATTTGAAACAGTTTTCTCAAATGAAACTTTTAGAAGTAATGCGAAAAATAGAACATTATAATCACAGTACTGAATGAAAGAATGTCCAACCAAGAATCCTTCACCCCACAATGTTGTCATCAGATTCTAAGTGGAATTAAGAGTATTCTCAAATAAATAAACAGCTGAAGAAATTTGTTTGTATCCAAAATTTCTCTGAATGGAATATTGAATAGTTTTCTATAAAAATTAATTCATTTTCCTTGTTTTATCTTCCCTAAGGCAACATAATTGCTATGAACTTCACTTTACCTTAGAGAGGTTTTGAGGGATGCTATCTTCACCTCATTCATTTTTGAGGAAAATTTTTTTTAATCTCTGCTTTAATTTTATGCTTAACCAACAGTAACTTAATAGTATGTTGCTCAGATTCCAAATGTTGGGACTTATCCCACACTCAAGACAAAGTGCAAAAATAACCTTATTATTCATAGAAAAATGGCCACAAATAGCTTTTAGGAAGTGATCTCTCAACATCAGTGATATTGGTGTAACAGCACTCCTATGACAAAATAATTGCTTAATTAATTTTGTGAGATAACTCAATTAAAAATAAATTTAAAATGATCCATATCAGTGGACTGAACTCTACTATCAAGAATCTCATAGTGGCTGAATGAATCAGAAAACAAAATCTATTCTTGCATGGCTCAAAAGGAATGCACTTATATTTCCATGATAAACACTGAAACTGTTAAAGAAGGATAATCAGGCATGCAGATCACAAGTAAATGAAAATCAATACTAGTTAACAGAAGTTGTTGGCTAATTAACATTACAATATTGCAAATAATATCGTTTCAAGCAATTTTTGTACATTAGAACCATTTACTAAAAGCACTTGTTCAACATTATATAAGCTCAGTGGGTAAATATGTAAAGGTTCCTTACATGTAAGCTCAGATACAAGTCAAGGATATGGTTACCTCACTAGACTCTTGACATTCATTACCACAATTATTAGGCAAGAAAGGTGAAAGTAAAATGTACTCAAAAAAGTCAGCTATCACTCTTTGCAGATGCCATGATGACATGTACTTGATCACTTGATCCTTGATCACTTGAATCATATTATTAATCGATTTGCTCCAGCGGGCGCCAGTAATATTTCCTTTGAACCCTATCACGTGCTAATGTAGCCCAATGGCATCTGGTTGATTCAGGAATATGAAGAGCCTCAAACCATTCCTTCAGGGTCATTACAAGGAAGTCTGACCATCTTGTAGGTGGGCTGCCATGTGATCTTTTGACATCCTTGGGATCCAGTCGGTAATGGCTCTAGTCCAGCGGTTGTCTCCAAATCGCATTACATGTCCAGCCCATCTGATTTTCGATGCCTTGGCAAACGAGACAGCGTCCCTGATTCTGGAATAGCGACGGAGGACAGAACTCCGATTCCTTATCTCAATTGAGTGAGGCGTGATATTCTAAGCATACCTCTTTCGATTCCTCTCTGGGAGACCCGAATAGCATTCTTATCCTGCTTTTGTAGGGCCCAGGTCTCTGAGGCATATGTTAATGCAGGGAGAACGGTGGAGTCCAAGAGATGTGCCCGGAGCCGGAGGTTCTTTGTCCTTTTAGCTATTTCTTCAATGCCTTTGAAGGCATTCCATGCCGCTCTCTTCCTCTCTTCCTCCTGCGCAGCTCAGGTTTTAGGTCATTCATCATGTTGATTTCTCGACCTAGGTACACATAACTGCTGCATTCAGAGATGTTTGTTCCACTGAGAGTGAATGGGGCCTCTGGAACTAGTTTATTCTTCATAAACATTGTTTTCTTTTAGATTTGGCTGTAGACCTATCTTCCCACATTCTCGGTCGAAGGTCAGCCAGAGCACTCTAAAGCACATATACATGTACAGAGCACTCTAAAGCACATATACAAACTCGTATAAATAATAAGCCATAAAGAAAAAATATGAGGATATAAAACACAAAAACCAATTGCATTTTACATGAAATAATAAGCTATAAGAATTTTATAAACTACTTTATTTAACAATATGCAAAACATTGAATATATAGGATCAAAGTAAAAGGTACTTGAAGACAACCATTGACAAGTATCAATAATGATAGAAATGAGAAAAAATACAGGGACAATGAGAATGTTCCATGTCCATGATTGAAAAATTAAATAAGAAAATTATCTTATATAAGACATTGCATGGATTCAATGTAATTTTCATCAAAATTCCTATAATATTCCAGGACTTATAGACAACTATAATACACTTGATATAGGATTGTAAACTCTTCTGAAGAGCAAAGTCATTCTGAAAAAAACATAGTTATCAGGTTTCCTGACTTAAAATTATACATAAAACTAAATAAGACAAAATGATGTGATAGAGAATTAATAATAGACCTAACAGAATAAAAATAGAAAGCACTGAGATATAAACTTCATGTATAATTACTCTATGGCATAAAAAGTAGGTTTATGAAGTGGAGAGTGGAGCAGTGAAAGAAAGACAGAAAGAAAGAGAGTCAGGCAGACAGAGAAAGAAAGATAGAAAGAAAGAAAGAAAGAAAGAAAGAAAGAAAGAAAGAAAGAAAAAGAAAGAAAGAAAGAAAGAAAGAAAGAAAGAAAGAAAGAAAGAAAGAAAAGAAAGAAAGAAGGAAAGGAAGGAAGGAAGGAAGGAAGGAAGGAAGGAAGGAAGGAAGGAAGGAAGGAAAGGAAGGAAGGAAGGAAGGAGGAAGGAAAGGAGGAAGGTAGGAAAGAAGGAAGGAAGGTAGGAAGGTAGGAAAGAAGGAAGGAAGGTAGGAAAGAAGGAAGAAAGGTAGGAAAGAAGGAAGGAACGAAGGAGGAAGGTAGGAAAGAAGTAAGGAAGGAAGGAAGGAGGAAGGTAGAAAAGAAGGAAGGAAGGAAGGAAGAATGAAGGAAGGAGGAAGGTAGGAAAGAAGTAAGGAAGGAAGGAAAGAGGAAGGAAGGAGGAAGGTAGGAAAGAAGGAAGGAACGAAGAAGGAAGGAAGGAAGGAAGGAAGGAAGGAAGGAGGAAGGTAGGAAAGAAGTAAGGAAGGAAGAAAAGAGGAAGGAAGGAGGAAGGTAGGAAAGAAGGAAGGAAGGAAGGAAGGAAGGAAAGAAGGAAGGAAGGAGGAAGGAAGGAAGGAAGGAAAGAAGGAAGGAAGGAGGAAGGTAGGAAAGAAGTAAGGAAGGAAGGAAAGAGGAAGGAAGGAGGAAGGTAGGAAAGAAGGAAGGAAGGAAGGAAAGAAGGAAGGAAGGAGGAAGGTAGGAAAGAAGGAAGGAAGGAGGAAGGTAGGAAAGAAGGAAGGAAGGAAGGAAAGAAGGAAGGAAGGAGGAAGGTAGGAAAGAAGGAAGGAAGGAAAGAAGAAAGGAAGGAAAGAAGGAAGGAAGGAGGAAGGTAGGAAAGAGGAAGGAAGGAAGGAAGGAAAGAAGGAAGGAAGGAGGAAGGTAGGAAAGAGGAAGGAAGGAAGGAAAGAAGGAAGGAAGGAGGAAGGTAGGAAGGAGGAAGGTAGGAAAGAAGGAAGGAAGGAAGAGGAAGGAGGGAGGAAAGATGGAAGGGATAAAGAAAGGAAGGAAGGAAGGAAAGAAAAAGAAGAAAAGAAAGAAGAAAGAAAAAAGGAAGGAAAGAAAGAAAGAAAGAAAGAAGAAAGAAAGAAAGAAAGAAAGAAAGAAAGAAAGAAAGAAGGAAAGAAAGAAAGAAAGAAAGAAAGAAAGAAAGAAAGAAAGAAAGAAAGAAAGGAAGAAAGGAAGAAAGAAAGAAAAGAAAGAAAGAAAGAAAGAAAGAAAGAAAGAAGGAAGGAAGGAAGGAAGGAAGGAAGGAAAGAAAGAAAGAAAGAAAGAAAGAAAGAAAGAAAGAAAGAAAGGAAGGAAGGAAGGAAGGAAGGAAGGAAGGAAGGAAGGAAGAGAGAGAGAGAGAGAGAGAAGAGAAAAAGAAAGAAAGAAAGAAAGAAAGAAAGAAAGAAAGAAAGAAAGAAAGAAAGAAAGAAAGAAAGAAAGAAAGAAAGAAAGAAAAAGAAAGAAAGAAAGAAAGAAAGAAAGAAAGAAAGAAAGAAAGAAAGAAAGAAAGAAAGAACAAAAAAGAGAACAAAGTCTTCTATGTTTTTGTCTATGGACAAATATGATGAACAGAATTTCTTTCAAAGTGGATTAAAGACCTGTGACTTTACTATTATATGTAAATATCAAAGAGAATCTAGGCAAATTTATCCATGATATGAACCTTGGAGTTATTTTCAGTCATTTAATTTCTTTGGAAGCTATAGCGAAAAAGATGAAAAAAATAAATAAATTGTCATGCACCACACTGAAGAATCTAAATAAAAACAAAGGAAACCTGCAGGCCATAATACAGCAGACAGAGCAGTTACTTAATATGTGGCCAACCCAAGTTTGTTTCCCAGCACCTCATATGGCCACGGAACAGTTCTAGGATTGATATTTGAATACATATCTAGGAGCAAGTCCCAAGCACCACCAAATGTGATTCACAATATAAAATAAAAATAACTATAATTTCAATCCAGCCCAGGGCCTCACAACAAGCCAGACGACCCATCCCCACTCCATGAGGGCCTCCATCTTCCACATCGGACTTTCCTCTCATCAGACTCCACCCAGCAGCAGACAATCCTATCACAGCCCGGCTAAGCGCAGCTGCAAGCAGTCGCGTGGTTCATCAATAAATGCTGTCTTTAGAGGTGACTACAAAAAATATGCCACCCACACGGCAAGCCTGGAAAGCTGCCCGTGTCATATTTGATATGCCATATAACATTAACAATTATATTAGGTCAATCCCATGACCTAATATAATTATCTGAGGCCCTTTATGTTCCTGGAGCAAGCAGACGCCCTTGGACTCTACTAGCATGAGACAGGACATATGGAGATATTACTGGTGCCCGCTTGAGCAAATAGATGATGAACGGGAAGATAGTGATAATTTCAATCAAAGATGCCCTGTAGAATGGGAGAAAATATCAACGCAACAATTATTTTAAAATGGGCTAGCTCCCAAAATATATAAAGCATTTAAAATAAAAAGGAGGTGAACAAGTATTTCAACAGGTAATTTAATTTTCATTAATTTAATGGGTCAAAGGGACAGCAAATAGGCATAAGAAAAAGTGTTTATTGTCGAAAGAGAAGAAAGGGATATTAGGAAATCGATTCCATTCACAATTGTGCCACAGAAAATCAAATACCTAGGAATCAGCTTAACCAAGTGTGTAAAGGACCTATACTAAGAGAACTACAAGACACTGCTTCAAGAAATAAAAGAGGACATGGGGAAATGGAAACACATTTCCTGCTCATGTATGGGGAGAATTAACATGGTCAAGATGGTAATACTCCCTAGAGCTTTGTGCAGATTCAATGCAGTTCCTATAAGGATTTCCATGACATTCTTTAAAGAAATAGACCAAACACTCCTGAAATTCGTATGGAATAATAAACCCCCACGGATAGCTAAAGCAATCCTTGGGAAGAAGAAGATGGGAGGCATCACCTTTTCCAACCTCAAACTGTACAACAAAGTAGCAGTAATTAAAACAACATGGTACTGGAATAAAAACAGACCTGTGGACCTATGGAATAAAGTTGAGTATCCTGACACCCACCCTCAAAGACATGATCAGTTAATCTTTGATAAAGGTGCAAAGAGTCCAAACTGGAATAAGGAAAGCCTCTTTAACAAATGGTGCTGGGAAAACTGGACAGCTACATGTAAAAATATGAATTTGGACCTGTGTCTAACACCTTGCACAAAAATCAGATCAAAATGGATTAAAGATCTCAATATCAGACCTGATTCCATAAAGTACGTTGAAGAAAATATAGGAAAATCCCCTCCACGACATTGAAGCTAAAGACATCTTCAAAGGTGAAACACCATTAACAAAGCACCTAAAAGAAAACATAAACATATGGGACTACATGAAACTGAAGAGCTTCTGCACCTCGAAAGAAACAGTGACCAAGATAGAAAGACAGTCCACAGAATGGGAAAGAATATTCACCCAATACCCATCTGATAAGGGGTTAATATCCAGGATATATCAGGCACTGGTTCAGCTATATAGGGAAAAAACAGCCAACCCCATTAGAAAATGGGGAGAAGATATGAACAGAAACTTTGACTAGGAAGAAATCCGAATGGCCAAAAAGGCATATGAAAAAATGCTCATCATCACTAATCATCAGAGAGATGCAAATCAAAACAACAATGAGATATCACCTCACACCACAGAGAATGGCCCATATCCAAAAGGGTAAAAGCAACTAGTGCTGGCGTGGATGCGGGGAAAAGGGGAATCTCATACACTGTTGGTGGGAATGTCGACTTGTACAACCTTTCTGGAAAACAATATGGACATTCCTCCAAAGATTAGAAATTGAGCTCCCCTTTGACCGAGCCATACCACTCCTGGGAATATACCCTGGGAAGCCAAAACCACACAGCGGAAACACAATCCGCACTTTTATTTTCATAGCAGCACTATTCACAATATCCAGAACCTGGAAACAACCAGTATGCCCGAGAACTGATGACTGGATAAAGAAATGTGGTACATCTACAAAATGGAATACTATGCAGCTGTCAGGAAAAATGAAGTTATGAAATTTGCCTATAAATGGATGGACATGGAAAGAATCATGTTGAGTGAAATTAGTCAGAAGGAAAGAGAGAGACATAGAATGACTGCATTTATTTGCATGACATAAATATACCAGGTGATCTTACCAAAAGTGGAAATTACCACAAGTGTGTGGGAGTCAGAGGTTAGGTACGATAGAAAAGGGAACATGTGTGAATAAATGTCAAATGATCTGATACCAACATAGAACTGAGCATTAAATACAGACAAAAAATGCAAATGATGGCTTCTAAGTGTTCGTAGTGTAAACCACAATGTGTGGGAGAAGGAGGAGAGAGAGAGGGGAGAGAGAGAGGAGATAAAGAACCTGCCATTTAGGCAGGACGTGGGAGGGGGAGGGAATTGGGGACATGGGTGGTGGTTGAGGGGCACTGGTGGAGGGTTGGGTGCTGCAACACTGTGTGACCAAAACCCCCAAGCGTGAACAACGTTGTAATTGTATATCTCACGGTGGTATAATAAAATGTTAAAAAAGTGTTTATTGTTACCTGTTAAGAGGATATACAAATAAAATAATCAATAATATATCATCCCATGCTAGTGAGAATGGCATATATCAAAAAAGAATGGATGAGGTCAGTACTAAAAAAGGATATGGTGTAAAAAGTGCATTTGCAGTTTTTCAAAATGTAGCAGAGATTTTTATATACCTCAGTAATGATTCCACTTATCATCATTTAATCACAAAACTTACAAACAATAATTTTAAAAGATGTATGCACACTGATTTTTGTTATAGTGTTTATACATTAGACAGGATATGGAAACAATCTTAGATGTCCAGGTGAATAGATAAAGATAGATTGAGATATATTTTATAGGGACAGATATTTATAGATATAGACATATATGAATTATATGCTGTCATAATAAAAAAGTGATGTCATACTGTTCACTGCATCTTGAATGAAATTTGCAGGTAAAATATTACCCCAACAAGTTTTATGCAGGACAGATCCTTGATAACTGCATTCATCCATGGTATTCAGAGCAACAAGGCAAGAATCAAAGTCCTAAATGATGAAAATAATTGATCTTACATTATGGAATGCCTGGTAAGGGAGGAGTGAGACAGGAAATGAAGAAACATATAGACACTGTTGGATTATGTAAGGTTCAACTGTGGTGGATGTGTAAACTGTGCTTTAAAATTGGAAGTGTTGGGCCTGAGTGATAATAGAGTGAGGGGGCATTTGCCTTGCACATGACTGACTCGTTTCCATCCTTGTTATCTCATATGGTTCACCGAGCACCGTCAAGCGTAATTCTTGAGTGTTTCCAGGTGTGCCTCCCAAGAGCAAAATAAAATAAAATGAAATTGAAGCATCACTCAATTTTAAACATGTGATAAAAATTATAATACCTTTTAGGGAATAAAATGGCAAGAAGGTGGTTCAGTGGAGATAGGAAGGAATATTGAGACTATTGTAGATGAAATTTGAGAATCAGATGGCTGGTTGGCATAGAAATATTGCGTAATTGAAGTTCTGTTATCAGCCATATTGTAAACCATGGTGCCTAAATAAAAGTGGAAGTGATTAAAAAGGGAAACTGAGTAAAATTTTTGGGATATGTAAGAAATTTAGCTTTCGAATCTCTGTTTCTTCAATTTTAAAATGCAAATCACAGTTGGTCATGTGTATTTGTGAATTTAAACATATGAAAATTTTATTCAACTAAGTTTAAAGTATCACTAAGTTGTGATAATTTCTGTTTATTGATATCATATATGTGCTCTGAATTATTTTATATTAGCTGCACTTCAATAATTTGATAGACATATTAATAAAACTTTGAGGTCTTTATGATGACTACAATAAATGTAAAAGTTAAAGCTATCATATTAAGTATCTTCCTATTTTTTGTAAATGTAACTTTGCCTGTGTGTATTTACCTAAACTAAAATATTAAATATGTTTTATGTGCTTTTTTATTTATAGCTTAGTTAGTAATGAAGTTTCTACTATTTTGCTTTTGAGGAGTGTGAGGAAATACAAAGAGATTGTTAGCTCTAAATGTCAACTTTAACTAATATTCTGGAACAATCTAAATTTCTATTTTTGATTTGGATATATATATAAAGTTTGCAAAGTTATTCAGACAGAACTAATGTCAATGTTATATTAATAATGTATAATTAAAACAAACAAATTACATTGGAAATAAGATATTATGCCAACGTATATTAAAATTTCATGCTATCATTTTGCAAATAGTTTCCATAATTAAGTATGAATATCATTAAATGTATTCTACTACTACCACATAAAATTTTCAGTTAAATGTCACATGGCAAGCCTGGCAAGCTGCCCGTGTCGTATTTGATATGCCAAATACCATTAACAATTATGTTAGGTCATTCCCATGACCTAATAAAATGGTTTTGTGCTCTTTATGTTTCTGGAGTGAGCAGATGCCTTTGGGCTCTACTAGCATGAGACAAGACATATGGAAATGTTACTGGAGTTCACTCAAGCAAGTTGATGATGGACAGGAAGATAGTGATAGTGACCATTAAATGCAATTATATAATATGTTTAATTCTGTGATTAATTTTTATATTGAAATTTAATCTCAGGTCAAGAGTGACAATGCAAAAGATAAAGTACTTATTTTGAATTTGTCTGACCAAGCATCAATTCTCAGTAACTCATACAGTTCCCTGAGACTTCCAGGGATGATCCTTGAAGATAGAACCAGGAGTACACCCATAGAACTAGTGGGTGTGTCCCAAAAAAAATGATCTCAACCAACAAATAATTGTTCATTCTCTCATAAGTGTATTAAGATTTTCTTTATTTTTTATTGAAGTATCAAGAGATACTTGGAACAAAAACGCCTCACTCATGTGAGAGAAGGAATCTGGAGTTCCAACCTCCATCACTATTCTAAAATCAAGGACGCTGTCTCATCTGCCAGGACATCAAAAATCAGATGGGCTGGTCTATAATGAGATCTGAAGATGACCATTGGACTAGAGCCGTTACTGATTGAATCCCATGGGATGTCAAAAGATGTGTGGCCACCCACCTGCAAGATGGTCAGACTTCCTTATCAATAACCTAAACAAACAGTTCAAGGCTCTTAATATCTCGAAACAAACAGATGACATTGGACTACACTGGCACGTGATAGTGTCAAATGGAAACATTACTGCCTCCCGTTCGAGCAAATCGATGAATAATGGGATATCAAATGATTAAGTGATCAAGTGATCAAGAGATAGATCATTATAAATCTGTTCATGATTGCGCTTCTGTGATAGAGTGTTTCAACACCCATCCCTACACCAGTGCAAATTTGTATATTTCACAGTACCAGTGTCCTGAGTTTCTTTCCCTAAACCCCTCACCTTCCCTGCTCTAGATGTGGGTTCAATACAACATAGAAGGTGAAATTTATTAGGCTCAGTGTTAGAGGTCAACACCTGGGTAAAAGTCACTCCTCCTGCAACCATTGTATCTGGGTTGGGAGGGGCCGTGTATTGACTCAAGTCTTGAGATCAAAGTTTGATTCCCATTACCAGTTTAAACACTTCTCAAAACAAATGTCCCCTCTCACCTAGGCACTTATCTGTATCTGGGCACCTGGGGCTGAGGAGGGTCCTTCCTTGTATTAATAAATTTAAATAACATTTTTTTAGATAACTATTTCATGAAACAGGTAATAGACCAAACACTTTTTTATGCTTTTTTGGGTCACACCCTGTGATGCACAGGTGTTACTCCTGGCTCTACACTCAGGAATTACTCCTGGTGATGCACAGGGACCATATGGGATGTTGAGTTTCGATCCGGGTCGACCTCATGCAAGGCGAATGTCCTACCCAGTGGACTATCGCTCTGGCCCCATAGACTGAGTTCTTAGCATTTGTTTTTAATGATGTTGACATAGAAGACAATTGTGTAGATAAAACAATGAAATATTTCTTGAATTTTATAATTAAGTTCACACTTGATTATATTTGTTTTTATATTTAATATCAGATTTATGAAAGTTATATTACATTTATGAAAGTTAAATATGTATGTATTAACACATTTCAAAATAAATGTGATGTGTTTACCAGTTTGGTAAGGATTCTTATTTAGACATATAAGTACGCCTAACTTATTTTAAACTGCTTTGTGAGAAAAGACTAAGACAAACAGACCACCCCAGGGGAATGCTCTTATTTGTTCATTAAACACACAACTATCAATCACCTGTACTTTTTAGGCCCTTGGGAAACCTGTATCAAGACAAGATGAGAGAAAAGTAGCAAACATATGAAAAGAAAAGTGATTTGATGTTTGTTTTACTTTATTTTTCATTTTTATTTGTGTTTTCATTATATGAATTAAAGGAGGTAAGAAGAGAATGATTGAACTCTAGCTGCTGAATGAGGAAATAGAAACAAAATGCAGAGAGAGGAAACAAGAAAAACACACCAGAAAGAAAGAATTTAAGAGTGTGAATCTATAGTATTGATAAATATGAATCTCAAAAAGTTCCCCAAATTGATAAGCTAATTGCCCTTTTCAAAAAAAAATATAATTCACAAGTGCCCTCCTGGAAATCTACTTTCTTTAGTCAAGGGCAACAACCCTAAATAAAACACCTCATAATTGATCTCTTGGCTCCTGGATCATTCTAGATTATCCCAGTAGGTAAAAAGTAAAATAACCTATTATATATGAGTCTTTATGATGAGGAATCCTAATTTGTTTATTTTTTGTTATAAAAAAGTCAGTTCACAGACCAGAAATTTCTAAAGTAGTCACTGATGGAAGACTTTTATATCTCAATAACCTTTATAACTAAGCAAGAGTGAAACCAGTTCTATTATGATTTCAGAAATAATGCCAGGTAAAATATTAAAATAAAACAAAGAGAGTCAGAGTGATAATATAGTGGGGAGGGCATTTGCTTTGCATGCTGCTGACATAGATTCAATCCTCGGCATTCCATATAGTCCCTTGAGCACTGACATGAGTAATCCTGAGTGTAGAGCCAGGAATAACCCCTGAGCATCGTAGGGTCGACCCCAAAATAAATAAATAAATAAATAAATAAACAGATAGATAATTAAATAAATTAAAGCTAAAATAACATCAAGATGTGAAACCTTAAATATTTTCATGAAAATCGTATTCAAAAGTCATATTAAGAAGACCTCAGGGGTCCAGAAAGATAGAACATTATAAAAGAAGCTAAATTTGTGCTTGGCAGGTCCTGATTCCATAGCTAGAACCCCAATGTTGACCCCTGAGCCCTACCAGGATTAATCCCTGAGAATAGAGACCGAATTAAGCCAAAGTGTGGTTCCAAAGGCCAAAACCAAAATATAATCAATCAAAGGGTAGGGGCGATAAGATGTATGAGAGTGATAGAACACATATCTTGTAGGCTTGAGGTCCTTGGTTCTGTTGCTGACACCATGTACTCAAAAACATAAATGCCTATTGTCTTACAAATGCTGGGATTTAGTTACTGTCTTCCCGTAGATCATCCATTTGCTTGAGTGGGCACGAGTAACATCTCAATACGTCCTGTCACATGTGAGATAATCCAAGGGAATCTACCCCATACAGGAACATAAAGAGCCTCAAACCATTCCATCAAGTCATGGGAATGAGGTCTATAATTGTTACTGACATTTGGCATAACAAATACAACACAGGTAGCTTGCCAGGCTCTGCAGTGCAGGAGGGATACTCCTGCAGTCACCTCAAAACTCGAGCATTTATTGAAGAACTGCACAGTCTCAAAGAGTAGCATGGATATAGATTGACTAAGATATTCTTATGGGAAAGATTTATAATTGTCTGTAGACAGACAAGATTGGTATAATATTAGATGAAGGACAAACCATACAGCAAGCTGGATTCTGAAAGGATTCAGCACAATTGACCATATTCACATGGTAACCAAGCTCATTAAGGTTTGTAGGGAGTTCAAGATACCCCTCTATCTAATGCTCATTGATTTAAAGAAAGCCTTTGATTCTTTTGAGACCAAAGTGGTCATTGAAGCCATAGGTCATGAAGGATCTTGATGTATTGGGTTTGAACACCTTGTTTAGCTAGGGCTTCAATGACTGCTTCAATGACCATGTGGATATTGTTGATTGTGCTGAATCCTTTTCGGAAGGGGGTGACTGCTGAGGCAGGAGATGGCTTAGTCTGCCACCCCCACCCTCCTCAGCTAGGACAACAGTAAGTTTATTGCCCAGTGGGTGTGAAAGTGGACTGAAGCTTGCTTGATACTGAATTCTCTAGGAGGTTTCTTCTAGAAACAGACAACTCAGACTCTTCCTCTCACTTCAGCAAAGAAGTTATTTTTAAAAGCACTAGGATGTTCCTTCTCCAGCCCTCAGGAAGGCTAAGAGAAGGGATTCATCAGTACAGTCACCTTCCAAGCCATAACGGAATTCCTGAAGGTTGGAGACCCTGTAGAAGTGGACAAAGGCTGCTGCCACTACCAGAACATGGAAAATCTAATGAGACTGGAACTAGTCTCATAAGATGACAACCACTTGTCACTTATCTTTATGTCGTTCATTGATTTGCTAGAGTGGGCACCAGTAATGTCTCCATTGGTTGGGAATCAGGTCCATTATTTTTACTGCTTTTGGCATATAGAATATACCACTGGTATCTTTGAGATAAAAATGATCTCTATAACCAGGAATTTATGAAATTTACCACATATTCAAAGAATTTAAATTATTTTCTGAAGGGATAAAATTAATTAGTTCCTAAGAATTTGTCATAATTTAGCACAATATGAAAATAAGTTATACCCAATCCAATTTGTATGTCTGATTTTCATGTGCACCATTCTGAAATATAATTTAGATCAGTTAAGTAAGTTACTTTTAATAATTTTAATAATTAGTGGTAGCCTATAGAAGTATCTTCCATGTTATTCAGAACACTCTAAGTTCTAAATGTTTGATGCTTTTTATTTGAGGTTTTTCAGAGAGGATTTTCATAAAGTAGTATATCTCAATGCATGTTGTTTAGAAAAACTAGGTAGGTAAGATTATTTTTAAAAGTTCCTATAAACCAAAAAGGCTAATAAGCTTTCAAAAAGAAATGGACTTATAAGATATAATTTTAACAATATTGTTTTCTAACATGAAGCTAAAATCTGCAGTTAATAAAATCATTAGCAGCATATATAATGATAATTTATTAGTAATGAAATTGCCAGATATAATGAGATGCTTATAATAAAATAACAACATTTGAAAACATATTAAGTGTACTAATAAAAATACTTATTGGGGCCGGGAGGATAGCCCAGCGGGTAGGGCATTTTCCTTGCACAGGGCTGGCCTGTGCCTGCCTGGGTTCTATCCCCAGCATCCCATATGGCCCCCGAGCACCGCCAGGAGTAATTTCTGGGTGCAGAGCCAGGAGTAACCCATGACCATCACCGGGTGTGACCCAAAAAGCAATAAATAACTAAATAAATAAATAAATAAAAATAAAAAGTACTTATTAAGTAAAAAATATTTTATAGTAGTTTATTTGGGGGCTTTACACTTTTCTAATTGACTCTCATATTTTCTGTAGTTACTGTTATATCCCACTTAAATATTTTTTGAGGTTTGGGAGCAATAAGGATGCGCTTAGAAGGCTCAGAAGACTCACAGTGCAACCATGATGCACTACTGCATGGACCATCCACGACTGGAATCCCTTGGCTGCCAGAAAGATTATGCACGCCTTTGGGACTTTATCTGCTGATGCATAGGAATCCTTTATGCTGAGAAATTTTCTGTACTATCTCTCAGCATCATTTGAAACTTATAAATAGATATTCAACAATAGAAATCTATTTCACTTGATTTTCCTACAAAGTAGTTTACTTTTTTATCAAGATTATTTTCTTTCAAAACATTTTATTTTATTGGTTTTAAAATGGGCAATCTGAGCAGCTGGATGGGACTCGCCCACCACACTAGCCACCACCTTCGCTGTCCGGACGCTGGGAAACTGCCTCAAGACCAGATTAACATTTTCTGTCTTACCTAACCTCTGACTCCCACACAACCAAAACCCAAATATGAACTTTTTAATTGTATATCTTTGTAATTGTAAAAATAAAAAATTAAAAAAATTAAAAAAAAAAAAAAAAGACCAGATTAACAGAGCAAAACCAGTTCAAGCCCAGGTAGGCAGCTCCCAGAAGCGGGAATCACTGGGAATTCATCAGATGGAGTCAGGGGTCGGCCATTCCCCCTCCATTTTGTGGAGCCTGGTGGCCCCACCCAGGAGCTGCCCTGGGGCAACCAGCCATAGCATGAAGAGCCTCACAAGCAGCTGGGGAAGCTGGAACTCGGCTCGCCCAGGGCCCAGCTGATTGTGGGAGGACAGATGGGTTTTGGGAGTGGGCCCATCACCTCTGGGGGGTCCTGGAAGCAGCCTGAATGGACGCACCCACTACAATAGCCACCACCTTCTCTGTTCGGACACTGGGAAACTGCCTCACGACCAGATTAACAGAGCAAAACCAGTTTGAGCCCAGGGTTGTGGGGCCGCTTGCGGCCGCATGGTCCATTAAAGTAGTGGAAACAGTAATGTCCTTTAATGCACTGCATTCCACGATGTTCAGGAAAGTTTGGTGGGACGGAGAGATAAAGAGGAGAAAAATGACATACAGAAACCGCCAAGTAGTTGAGGTGTAGGAGGGGGAGGGAGGTGGGGACTTTGGTGATGGGAGATGAGTTTGGGTGGAGGGATGGGTGTTAAAACACTGAAGAATCAGAACTCTACATGAGCATCTTTCAATTGTATGTCTAAAATGGTGTAATAAAAATTTTGGGGGAATAATAAAAAAAAAGAAAAAAAAAGATTAGAGCTGGGAATATACCCTAAGCTCCACCCGGTGTGCTCCAAAAGCAAATAAATAAAGATCTAGGTCATCAAAAAAAATGGGCAATCTGACATAAATTGAGGTCTAAACGAATTATTTTGTTTCAAAAGTTTTCGTATCAACTAATTGAAGTGTTCTCATAGCAACAAAATTTTCAAAGTCACAAAGCAGGAATTGCACTTCTCACTTTCAAATCTCACTAGTAAATATTGGCAGAAACTTATAACACTTGAGATAATGAAGTCATGTTACATGCCTTTCTGAATCCATTTGCATTAGGAAAAAAGTTCTGGTGAACTATTTTAAGTGGTGTAGAGTCTTGAAAATGACTAATAAAATAAATAAGTGTATTGACAGACAAAAATCTTAAATTTTCTTTCCAAATTTAAAATACAGAATAAAGTTGCTCGTGATTAGGATTCAGTCATATGGTTTTACAAGAACCTACAACTTACCAGTGTTTATTTCTCACCACCAACGCTACCCACCCTCCATACCTCTATGCAGGTACTTTTCTTCTCTCTCTCTCTCTCTCCTCTCCTTCTCTTTTCTATCTCTCTCACACACACAAACACACACAAATTCTTCAATTCTCTCTCTCTTTCATTTTGGACAGTATGGATTTAATACAGGTACTAAAAATTCATCATATTTATCCCTTTAATTATTTTTAAGTGTCCAGAGTTATCATTTCCAATTATTTCATAATGGACTTTTCTCTATCCTAACTGCCATCCAAAAGTCCCCACATTTTTCTTTCAAGCTTCAATGGGTGGTCCAGTTTTCTCTCTCTCTTTTTGTTTGCTTCCCTGGATGGTAGTCCCATATCATGAATTTTTATATCCCACAAATGAGTGCATTAATTGTATGTCTCTCCCTCTCATTCTGACTTATTTCACTCAACATGATATTCATATTCACCAATTTATAAAAAAAAATCAAGACTTCATTTTTCCTTTTTGCCGTATGTATGAGTACTCTTTATTTTCAACCCTGTTTGCTAGCCGTGTTTTTTATTATCACAAATGAGTGGTTACTTCTCTTTCCTACAAGCCTTTCATATGCCTATGCTTCTATAAAGGCCTTTTAAATGACACAGCAAGATAGTAAAGGTGGTGAATTTATATGAGTTATTTAACTCTGGATTAATTCCTCCTGGGATTCTGCCACATTTCCTAAATAAAAACCTCAGCTTCCTATAGATTAATTTTATTTCTTCACATCCCAAAGAGATGGTTCCACTGTGGGACTGGAAGGATCCAGGGCAAGCAGCCGTGAATCACCCTGGCTTTGATATGGGATGTCTAAGTATCTTACACAATATTCTGAGAGCAAGGAGCAAGCTCTGTTCTTACCCAAAGATATAGAAAAGGTCATACAAGAAGCTCTGTTCTGACCCAAGGATAAGTAGTGGATGGATAGAACCTTGAGGGGATTGGAAAGGATCAATTAGAGATATCACAGCTCTATATGGTGCAATCTCCCTATGAAAGATCACTGTAATCCTGGGTATATTTAAATGTCTGTCTCACTTAACAGTGTTTATATAAAATGACTAGAAATGTTATTTAAAGGGATTTTTGCCAGCCAAGGTTAAGAAGAAAACAATTTGCCCAGGGTTCCTTCCTATAGCCTTGAGGTGCTGGGGCGTGGCACCTGGTGGTTATGTCCAAGTTAGGGGAAGCTTCTTCCCACCTCATTCTTTTGGATAAAAGAGCCTTTTATTTTGGTACATTCCTCCCTGCCCAGCCATTGTACAACTATATATCTCTAGCAGATGTGACCTTGGTGTGTGTGTATGTGTGTGTGTTGTGTATATGTGTGTGGATGTGTGTGTTGTGTATATGTGTGTGGATGTGTGTAGTTAGAGTTAGGAGTGTGTGTGGAGAAAAATTAAAGCCTAAGTTTTCTATAACGGCAGGTTGTGCTTTTTGACCATTGTACAAGGGGATGGTCATTGGCCTTGAATGTGGCCAGGAAACCTACTGGGCCCCAATATCTGATAAGGACCATAAACAGCCCCAACGACCATATAATATTCCACTACATAGATTTTTTCCAGTTTTCTGTTCTTAGAAACTCAAGTTATTTCCAGATTCTTGCCGTTATTAATACTGCTGCAATGACCATAGATGTGCAGAAGACATTACTGCACTGTGTTTTGGGTGCCAAGGATATAGTAGAGTCCAGAGTGCTAAAGACCATGGAGCAACAATTCCAGGATGTATTTCTAGAAGTGGTATTGCTATATTTAATGGGGGTTCAGTTTCTGCTTCATGAGGAATGCCCATCACTTGATCACTTGAATCCCGTTATTCATCGATTTGCTCAAGCGGGTGCCAGTAACATTTCCATTGGACCCTATCACGTGCCAATGTAGCCCAATGGCATCTGGTTGATTCAGGAATATGAAGAGCCTCAAGCCATTCCTTCAGGGTCTTGATAAGGAAGTCTGACCATCTTGTATGTGGGCGGCCACGTGATCTTTTGATATCGCATGGGATCCAGTCAGAAACGGCTCTAGTCCAGCGGTTGTCTCCAAATCACATTACATGTCCAGCCCATCTGATTTTTTGATGTCTTGGCAAAGGAGACTGCATCCCTGATTCTGGAATAGCGACAGAGGTCAGAACTCCGGATTCCCTTCTCTCACTTGAGTAAGGCGTGATATTCCAGTATAGCTGTTTCGATTTCTCTCTGGGAGACCTGAATAGCATTCTCATCCTACTTTCGTAGGGCCCAGGTCTCTGAGGCGTATGTTAATGCAGGGAGAATGGTGGAGTCAAAGAGATGTGCCCGGAGCCAGAGGTTCTTTTGTCCTTTTAGCTATTTCTTCAAAGTTTTTGAAGGCATTCCATGCCGCTCTGCATTGGTCAGCATTCCCCCCATCAGTGAATGAGAGTGACTTGATCACTTGATCACTTGAATCCCGTTATTCATCGATTTGGTTGAGCGGGCGCCAGTAACATTTCCATTGGACCCTATCACGTGCCAATGTAGCCCAATGGCATCTGGTTCATTCAGGAATATGAAGAGCCTCAAACCGTTCCTTCAGGGTCTTTACAAGGAAATCTGACCATCTTGTAGGTGGGCAGCCACCTGATCTTTTGACATCCCTTGGGATCCAGTCGGTAACAGCTCTAGTCCAGCGGTTGTTTCCAAATCGCATTACATGTCCAGCCCATCTGATTTTCAATGCCTTGGCAAACGAGACATCGTCCCTGATTCTGGAATAGCGACGGAGGTCAGAACTCCTGATTCCTTCACTCACTTGAGTGAGGCGTGATATTCCAAGCATAGCTCTTTCGATGCCTCTCTGGGAGACCGAATAGCATTCTCATCCTGCTTTCGTAGGGCCCAGGTCTCTGAGGCGTATGTTAATGCAGGGAGAATGGTGGAGTCGAAGAGATGTGCCAGTAGCCGGAGGTTCTTGTCCTTTTAGCTATTTCTTCAATGCCTTTTGAAGGCATTCCATGCTGCTCTCTTCCTCCCACGCAGCTCAGGTTTTAGGTCATTCATCATGTTGACTTCTGGACCTAGGTACACATAACTGCTGCATTCAGAGATGTTTGTTCCATTGAGAGTGAATGGGGCCTCAGGAACTAGTTCATTTCTCATGAACATAGTTTTCTTCAGCTGTAGACCTACCTTTCCACATTCTTGGTTAAAGTCAGCCAGCATTTTGCCGCTTGGCTAATGTTTGGTGTTATTAGAACGATGTCATCAGCGAAGCGGAGGTGGTGTAGTTGCCGACCATCTATCTTCACTCCCATTCCTTCCCATTCTAAGTGTCTCATGATGTTCTCGAGGGTGGCACTGAAGAGTTTTGGTGAGATGGTATCACCCTGTCGAACCTCTCTTTTGACATCAATGATCACTTCTTTGTAGAATGGTGAGATCCTGGTGGTGAATCCGCAATACAGCTCACGAAGGATCTTGATGTATTGGATTTGAACACCCTGTTTGACTAGGGCTTCGATGACTGCTTCAGTCTCCACAGAATCAAAGGCTTTTTGTAAATCAATGAACGTGAGACAGAGAGGCATCTTGTACTCCCTACAAACCTCAATGAGCTTAGTTACTGTGTGGATATGGTTGATTGTGCTGAATCCTTTCCGGAAACCTGCTTGCTCGCATGGTTGTCCTTCATCTAGTGTTCTGCTAATCCTGTTCAGGATGACTCGTGTAAACAGCTTGTAGATTACAGACAACAGTTAGATGGGGTGATAGTTGCCGATGTCGTGAATGTCTACCTTCTTGAACAGTAGAACTGTCCTGCTGGTTTTCCATTGGGAGGGCACCTTGCATTCGGACAGGTAGCGTGTGAAGAGCCGAGCTAGTGTATTGATGAGTACCGATGGCAGATTCTTCAGGTGTTCGGGTCTGACTTTGTCTGGGCCTGGTGCTGTTCCCTTCTTTACCGACGAGATGGCATGTCGGATTTCAGAAGGGAGAACATTGGAAATGACATATCCATCCTGTGGAATATGGTATGTGGGCAGGTGGATGTTGCTATCAAAGAGATTTGAGTAGAAGTCCTTGATAATCTTCTCCATTGCCTTTCTGGAAGATGTGATAGATCCATCAGGGCGTCGGAGGGCAGTCATCTTGGTCTTATAGTTGGCAAAGGACAGGCGGGCGTGCGAATGCTTTTCCCGGCTTCTGCTGCATCTTCCAGTATTTCTGCTCTTCTGTCTTTGAGTTCTGCTTTTTATAGCTTCTCTGCACTGTTTAGCAAGCTTGGACGTTAGCATTTGGTCTCCTGAGGCTCGCGCCTTGCCACGTTGGCGAATGAGCTCAAGAGTTTCTGAAGAGAAGCGCCCTTTTGTGTCTTTCTCTCTCTCTCGACATTCTTCGCACAACCATGGAGGTGCTGAACCAGTCTCTTTTCCTGAGAGTGACTTATCTTCATGTATTCAAGAAATAGTTTTTCTTGTTCTTTTTGATGTGTACCATTTATCAGAGAACACTGGGTTCCCCAAAAATATCAAGAAGTATGTACTGGGATTTCCTTCAGCCCCAATGGATCAACGGATGGTGGACAGAAGAAGACTCCCGAATCCATCAATTTCAAAAGGATTTACTCTCACGGGTTCTGGTATACAATCTATTAACAGGAAAACCCAAGACTTTAGGTTCCTGACTGGGTCTCAGCCATGTATAGGTTTAGAATCCTAGGCAAAGATGGCTACTACCACATGCTAAGTCCCAATAGGGAAGAGAACTGAGAGAAGGAAAGCAGAGGCAGAGGGACGAAGAGGAAGACAGTGAAGAAGAGTAGACTACTGCTTTCATGTCCTTTTAGCCCTAACAGGCCCACAATAATGAATAGCAGTTAAGGCCAACCCCCTTCAGGTTTGCTTTTCCAAGGACCTCATCTAGTCTCACTGAAATATTAATATTGCCGTAAGGTCTGTCATTGGAGCTTCCATGCAGGCCCTATGCAGAGTAGGGGAAAGGCATGTATCAGTACCATGGATATTCTACAGCCAGGTATATATTTTTCTAAACCTTCACAAAATCCTTGTCTCTATTTCACAGTTGTTTTGTATATTAGCATTTAGACTTATCAGAGAGTCATGGTTGCTTGCTTGATGCAAACAACATTTCTCTCTGATATAATTATAGCTATGTTATACTTAGAGATCCAACATAGACAGGTAAAATTACTGGTAAGATTTGTCTAGTCCCACAGTGATTGTGGTAGCATGAAAGAAAATATTTTTACCAACTAACATAGAATACATGGTAAGATAAACTGCCACATAGACACAGATGCAAACTGTTTTCCTGCCTCTATCTCCAAAGATACCTGCCAGAAATAACTCCAGGAAAGATGCAGAGGCCCTGGGCAACAGTGTTCTGCAACACTGTGCTCTGTGGTGTGAGATGATATCTCATGTTTTTATTGCATCTCCCTGATGATTAGAGATAAAGAACATTTTCACATGCCATTTGATCAATGTTCTTTGAGGAAGTTTCCTCATTTCTTCTCCCAATTTTTTTGCTGTGGTTGGATATCTTTTTCAGGTATAATTCTTCCAGTACCTTATATATTTTTGATAATAACCACTGTTCAGATGGGAATAGGGTAAATTATCTTTTCCATTCTTTGGGCTGACTATTAACTTGGCTACCATTTCTTTTGAGTTGCAGAATTTTAATATTAATGTAGTCCAAATTGTTTATCTTTGCCTCTGGTTGATTGGTCATTGTTTTTCATCTTTGAAGATGTCTTTAGTTACAGTGCCCTGGTGGGTATGTCTGTGTATTCTTCCATGTACCATATGGTTTCATGTCTTATATTCGGGTCTTTAGTTCATTTTATTTTGACTTTTATGCCTGCTGTTAGAAAGAGAGCTGAGTTCCTGTTTTTTTTTTAGTGTAGTTGCCAATCATCCACTTGTTGAAGAGACTTCCCTTGCTCCGCTTCATATTTATCGCTCCTTAACCAAAGATTAAGCAATTGTGTATTTGAGGGTCTATGTCAGGATATTGAACTCTATTCGATTGTTCTGTCAATCTGTCTTTATTAAATGGTATGCTGTTTTAATTATTACAACTTTGTAGTACATTGATATACCATCAATTTGGGAAAAATGATGTCTCCCATCTTATTTTTCCCAAGGATTGCTTTAATTGCTTGTGGAGGTTTATTGTTCCACATGGATTTCAAGAATCCTTGATCTATTTCTTCGAAAAAAGGTCATGGGTATCCTTTAGAGTTTGCATTGAACTGATATGCGTAAGAGGAAATTTGCCATTTCAGCACTGCTAATCCTCCCGAATCATCAGCAGAGGATGTCTCCATTTCCTTGTGTCCTCTTTTATTTCTTGAAATAATGTTAAGTTCCGTTTATGACTCATGAATGGGTGCTGGATCTTGTAAAATACTTTCTCTGCATCTATAGATAAGATTATATGTTTTTAATCTTTCTCTTATTGAAACAAGACATTATGTTGAATGGCTTGTGACTGTTATACCATCCTTGAATCCCCAGGATAAATCCTACCTGCTCATGTTGTATTATCTTTTTGATGAGTCATTGTATTCTATTTTCTAGTATTTTGTTAAGTATCATAGATCAGTTTTTGTGATTTATATCAGTATTTGAATCACGTCGCTTGTGCTCTCTCTGGTTTTGGTGTCAGGGGTGATGTTTTCTTCAAATATTGTTTGGAAATGCTTTGGTTTCTCAATTTCCTGGAAAAGCCTGAAAATAGTATATACAGGCAGTAGCTCCTCCTTAAAGATTTAGAAGAATTTACCAGTGATTTATCTTGGCCATGGTTTTGTTTTTTGTATTTTGATTACCATTTCAATTTCCTTGATGGTTACAGTTCTGTTTAGGTATTCCAAATATTCATGGTTCAACCAGGAGGTTATTGAAATCCAGGAATTTATCCAGTTCTACTTTCACTTGTTTCATGGCATGTAGATTTTTAGAGCCATCTCTAATGATCTTTTGAATATCTGTGATTTCTAATGTTAACCACCCCCTTTCATATCTGATTGTGTTTAGTAGTGATCTCTCTCTCCCTCTCTCTCTTTTATAGTGAGTCTTGTTAGTGGTTTATTGATCCTGTTTACTTTTTAAAAGAAATTGATCTTGACAACATTTGTTTTTCTGGGGGATGGCTCCTTATTGATGTCTGCTCTAAGTTTTATTATTTCCTTCTTGCTGGATGGTTGAATATTCTTTTGTTGTTCACTTTCCAAGATCTGAAGCTGTGAAGTCAAGTTATGAATGTGGGCCCTTTATTCCTATGATGAACATTCGCAGAGCTACAAACTTTGGTTCAACCACATTTTTGCTGTGTTCCATTAATTCTAATAGTGTATGTCTTCATTCTCATTTGTTTCCAGGATTCCTTTGACTTTTTGACTTCCACACTAACCCACTGGTTGTACAATAGTGAAGTGTTTAATTTCCAGGTGTTTAATTTGATTCTCTTTTTCTGTGTATGATTAAATTCTATTATCAGTACATCATGGTGTGTAAAGATAGTTGACAAAATTTCGATCCTCTTAATTTTTTGACATATTTTTTGTGGTCCAGCATGTGGTCTATCTCGGAGAATGCCTAGTTGCACAGTGGAATGTGTATTTGGATTTATGTATTGTACATGTACTAAGAATGTGTATGAAAAGCCCTATGAAAAATTCCTTCTGTATATCTTCTAGCCCTGTAGCTTCCATTTCTTCCTTCAGAGCATGTACTTGTTGAATTTTAATCTTGATGTATTAAGAGGTGACAAGTTAGTTCTGATGTCTCCAACAAGTACTGTGTTGTTGCTTATGTCCTTTTTGAAGTCTCTTAGCACTTTAAAGTATTTTGCTGGTTCCCTTTAGTGAGTGTATGTTAAGGACTGTAATTTCTTCCTGTTGTACATATCACTTGATTATTAATAGACAGACTCTGCTGTCCCTTCAAATCATATATACATATATGCATACATACATATTTGCATATATATGCATGCATGCATATATGCATATATACATATATGTGCATATATGCTTACATACATATATATACACATATATACATGTTTACATGCATACATACACAATTTTTATTGAATCACTGTGCAATTGACAGTTACAAAGCTGTTTAAGATTATGTTTCGGTCATAAAGTGTTCCAACCCCCATCCCTCCACTGTGCACATTTCCCAACACCAATGATCCTGTTTTCCACCTACCCACCCCATTGTCATAACACACTGGCATGATCACTCTGGATTTTTTGAAGAAGTTCTTTTCTTGAAGAACTGTTTGAGTTTGTGTTTGCTATGTATATACAACTATCTTTCTTGTAGGCAGAATAATGTTGAATTCAGTTTTTTAACCCATTTTGCCCCCTGAGTCTCTCAGTTGGTGCATTTGGACCATTGAGTGAGAGAGTTTATTGTCATGGGATTTTGTGCCATTTTTCTCCAAAAATTTTAGTGTTGTGTGGCTTGTCTTGTCTTACATTAGACCCTTCAGTCCTTTCTGAAATTTTTTCTTGAATCTACAAAAGTTCCTGAGCTTCTATTTAGTCATAATTTGTGTATAATTCCTTCAAATCTGAATGACAGTATAGCTTAGTAAAGTACTCTTGGTAAGGACTACATTTCATTATGATTTTTAAATAAATTCCGCCATTAACCTCTGGACTGGAGGGTCATTGAATGGGTCTGCTATAAATCTAAGGGATGCACATTTTTATATAATTTTCTTCTTAGATATACATAGCACTTCCAGAACTGTATCTCTAACTATTGCGTTGGTCATTTTGAATAAGATGTGCCTTGAAGTATTTCATTAGATTCTCTTTTGAGCTGGTACCCTTCAGCCTTCTTGCGTCTGAATGCCTGCATTTTCCATAACTGAGAGCTTTCAGTGATGATGTCTTTGATACTGTTTCATTGGTGCTTCTCTGTTCCACTGGGACTCTGATGATATTTATGTTCTTCCTCTTTAGTTCATGCAATAGTTCTCTTACATTCCCTTGAGCTATTTTGAGTTTTTTTGCCATCTTTTGTTGTTGGCTCTAGGTTTTCAGCAGCTCATCTTCAAATTCACTGATTCTACCTTTAGCTGTAGTTCCTCTAATTTTGAGAGTACTTTATCCCATCTACCCAATTTTCTAGCAATGACATTTCTGTTTCTAGTTTTCTTATTTTTGTTCTCATTTCAACGTGTATTTTATTTGTTTCCCATCCCACTGTTTCTATCATATCCTCCTGAATTTATCGGATGTCAGTCCCACTGCTTCTTTGTGCTATTAGACATCATCGCCACTTTGTCTGTGAATTCTTTATAAGAGATATTATGTATATGAGAGAATTTTTTATATTTTATTATACCACTGAGATATATACAGTTACAAAGATGTTCATAAGATGTTATGTATAAGAGAGATTTTGTATGTATTCTTTGTTGAGGCCTCTGTTGGGGTTCTGCCCTGTTTCACCATGGTCATTGTGGTATTCTGGGGGGGTGATTCTAATACACTATCAGTGACTTCTCCCCTCACCCCACCTCCTTCCTGGTTGGTTTCTGGGAGAACTTGGTGGTGGAGGCCTCTTCTCTCCCCGTGAATATTCCCTTCCTACTTTGGTACTCCTGTGAATTTGTGTGGAACCTCTTGTACAGATTCAAGGAATGTGTTCTTTTGCTTGAACTTACTGTTTCTTTTTGATTAGTGTTCTCTTGTTTCTTGCACTCATTGCTACTTTTGTGGTTTTGGCGATAATGTTGATTAGAATAGGGGCTGATGGAATATTGGCTTAACGTAGTTGGCTTTATCAACACTGCCCTGGTTAGAGTTTCATGTAAGATGCCAGTTTGTGAATCTTTTGGGATATGGTCCAGAGATGAACAAACAGCACTCCAAAACTATGCTCTCATGTGGGATTAGACAGTCATAGGACCATGCAGCCTCCATTACAGAGTCTGTGTTTGAAATCACCACCAGCTTGCTGTCTCCCCAGAAAGTGTCTTCCCGTAACCACCAGGTCATCTTTCAAGTTTTTCAATTAAGGAAATTATTTATGTCTCCAAACATACACATCAATGCTGATCATATATTTGTCTTATTAATTTTCTTAGTTCTCAACTTAGTCATTAAATATCTACAACTTTAAGATAGCAAAGAAAAAGTGTTAACACTGCTCGCATAAATTCATAATATAGGATGAGACTACACTGAAAGATAACTTCTTTTATGGGGATTCAGCACACATGACTGTACTCAGGAATTATTCTCGGATCTGTGCTCAGTTGTCATTCCTGTTAATCCTTAGGGCACCAAATATGGTGTTAGTTAAATAACGCAGATAAGCTAGTTCAGACAGCTTTTTGCACTCTCAGTGATCCAGGTCTCGTTTATTTTTTTACTGAGGATAATTTATATATTAAAGAAGTATAAAGTATTTTATTACATTTTTCATTGCTATTTCTATTTGAATTTTTTTGTTTTCCCTTTCAATACTCTACTATACATTTTTTATATTCTTGGATGATTTCAGATTTACTGTGGTCCTTTAGTGACTATCCCAGTTAACTGATCCAAATGTTTTCAAGTTCTCTCTAATTGCCCTTCTACCTGAGCTATCACTTGATCACTTGATCAGTTGACATCCAGTTATTCATCAATTTGCTCGAGCGGTCGCAGTAAAAATTTCCATTTGACCCTATCACGTGCCAGTGTTGCCCTATGGCATCTGGTTGCTTCAGGAGTACAAATGGCCTCAAACCGTTCGTTCAGGGTTTTGATGAAGAAATCTGGCCATCTAGTAGGTGGGCAGTCATGCGATTTTTTTTTCCTTTTGTTGTTTTTTATTAATATTTTTATACCACCATGAGATATAAAATTACAATGTTGTTCATGTTTTGAGGTTTCGGTCACATAGTGTTCCAGCACCTCGCTCTCCACCAGTGCCCATTTCCCACTACCAATGTCCCCAATCCCTCCCCCCTCCCATTGCCTGCTTCCATGACAGGTTCTTTATCTCAATGTGATCAGTTGACATCCCGTGGGATTCAGTCGGTAATGGCTCTAGTCCAGCGTTAGTCTCCAAATCGCATTACATGTCCAGCCCATCTGATTTTTGATGCCTTGGCAAACAAGACAGAGTCCCTGACTCTGGAACAGCTCCGATTCCTTCTTTCACTTGAGTGAAGCATGATATTCGAAGCATAGCTCTTTCGATTCCTCTTTGGGAAACCCGAATAGCATTCTCATCCTGCTTTCATAGGGCCCAGGTCTCTGAGGCATATGTTAATGCAGGGAGAACAGTGGAGTTGAAGATTGTGCCAGGAGCCGGAGGGTCTTTGTCTTTTTTAGCTATTTCATTGATGCTTTTGAAGGCATGCCATGCTGCTTTCTTCCTCCTGCACAGCTCAGGTTTTAGGTCGTTCATCATGTTGACTTCAGGGGAGATTCACCACCAGGCTCTCACCTGAACTATACTCTGTTTATTATCAGTTGTTCATTTAGCAATAACACAATTAGATGTAATATGATTTTTCTTATCCATACTAATGCAATTATTGTTTCTTGTTTATAATTAATGAATTAAACATAATTTATAGTGAACACTCCTATAGAGAGTCCTATCTTTAAATTGACTTCTAATTAAATTGTCTTCCCTAAAACTGAACAAATGTATGAATTTTTTTATTTATTTTATCATATTGCTTCTTTCATTATTTACCTCTGATAAGACCACTAACATCTCCAATATTTATGTTTCTTCCAGAAAAGCTTCTCTAGATAACGTGGTGATTGAATTGATTTAAAGGTCAGGGGAGATGAGTGATCAGGAAATGTTTATGGAACAGCAGGTATAGTAGTTTTTCTTTTGAGAAGCTGGGGGTATTTGGGATAGATACCATGTATAATAATGTGTTAATTAAGGCGTTTAAGTTTTAACAATAATGAAATTATCATGGCATTTCAGATTAACAGAGCCAATTAGTTTGTAGGAATATTGGAGTTGAGGGTGTCCAGAGAAAGAAAAAGAGAGAGATAGAGAGAGAGGGAGGAAAAAGAGATAGAGGAGCCATAGTCAAAATATGCATCCAGAAAGGCATGTTATAGAAACGAGAAGAGATGAGCTACACTCTAGAGTTTGAAGGCAGATTTTAGTTTTTCTTGATGAATATGTGTCTTTGCTCTAAGGGCCTTCATATAGTTGGATAATCCCCTTCATATTAAGGATTTTGTATAAGTTTTAATCACTCTCAATTAAATACAGTCATGGTATGATTAAAGCATGCATCTTATCTAGACACTATTTTCACATCAATATCTTGGAGCATACTTTGTCAAGCATACTTTGTCAAATATACTTTTATACTTTGTCAAATATGTGGAGATCTTTGTCTAAAAAAAGCATATATATGAAATGAATGTTGTCAGGTGCCTATTGGGTCTGTAAGAATGAAGTTTATACCTTACATATTTTTAAATGTGATCATAATTACTCCAATAAAATCATTGTTTAGAGGCATTAAGGACTTATATTTTACATAAAAAAAACTTGGGAGATGGACTATTAGCTAGTTATCTTAAATTATAGTGTAGCTATACTGAGTAATAAAAAAGCCTCTATAATCTAATAGTTATCTTTTATGACAAGAATTTGTGTACTGTGAATTCAAAAGACATGCCCATTGTTCCCTAACCAAAAAATGTAAATCTTATGATTGTGGCTATTTTTAAAAGTTGAATATGAGAATAAGTCATCTTTATATATTGCAACAAAATACATATAAGGTAAACATTTTTCTTTCCTTTCTGGCATCTCAATTCTCACTTGAATTCGTTTGACAGGATGCAGAATTCAAACATGACATGCACATTTAAGTAGAGCATTCATTTATTGTCATGCTCATTACTTCATTTGTCTTTGACAATTAAAGGCAATAGCTTAAGGTATTAAAGACACAGATTTTAAAAATCTGAACAAATATTCAAACAAAAACATATGCAAAGCTAATTTACACTGATACTATATTACACACAAATATACCCATAGGATGCTAAAATAAATACTGATAGTTTATGTTAATGAAATTCCTTTTGTTAACAGACTATAATAAGAAAATATGCTGATTTTTAAATGAAATACTTTTATCTCTGCATCTATCACAAAATAAATCACTCCTTTATGGTTATTATAATGCTGAGCAACGATAAAGTCATATACACACATAATGAATACAAATGAAAGGTAATAGTTAGCTAAATAATATGTGCCACATAGATGTATGAAACACTAATTTAGAAATTTCTAGCAACCAAAGGGAATATCAATGAGAAATAACCTAGAGCAAGAAAGAATCAGTTTGATGAATTGGGTTATATTAAAGAAGTTCTGAGACTTTCTATTTTCAACTCTTGCAGTAAAATAGACAAAACTTTCATGTGAAAAAGTAATATTTTACACTTAGAAAATGAAAACTTCGAACCTTTCCTTAAGGGAAGAACTTTGCATTTAAACCATTGGCTCTTTAGAGACATTTTCATGATGAAAAAATCAAAAGGTTCATTTTTCTTGAAGCATTAAAAAAGATAAAAACACATGGGGACCCCATGTATTCCCTCTCATTTAAGTTTAGTGTCATGATGGTTTGATAGGGCCTGAACATTCATTTAAAAAGATATGCCAAGTAATTAAAAATATTGTAGGTAAGTTGAACATTTGACCTATTTGCTTATTTTAAGCTCTGCCTTGGGATCACTTCTATTCCACATTGTAGGCTATTTCACAGAAGTTATAGGCCATGCATATATTTTAACATGATGAATGCTGGTATTAAAAGGCTACCTTGTGTCCTATCTCAGGCAAGACTTTATATCAATGCAGAACTTACTGTGAGATTGAGGGTTACTGCTGCACTCTAAGGAATCAAGAAAAGTCATGCTCTAAAGTAATAAATATTCATAACGAAGTAACATATATAAATGTATTGCAGTTTTATCTATAAAAATTGTATTATGCATTCTCAAATAATGTATTTTCTTTGTATATTAACACTTGTTCGATGTTATGGATTAATTGATTTCTTTACTCAACACATTTAATAAGCATCTGTGCTCAATTAATTTTAATGGAACAATCTTATGTTCTAGAACATAGCCACAAATAAAACTAATAAGATATTCCAATTCCTCTATAGTAAGGAAACAATAAATAATTGTAATATATGGTGTCCTTGGCAGTAATAACACATATGATGGAAAGAATGATGAATAGAAAAGGTAAGATTTAGTATACACAGAAAGGGAAATTCAAACTGAACAGCTGCAAGTTGGGGAAAGACCCAAAGTTTGCAACACAGTCCTATGTGAATATGTGAATAAAGGAAAAACAAGTTCTTTTAGGAAGAAAAAATAAGTAAAAGACTATATAATGGAAACTGGATTGGTAGATTCAACTAATAACAGAAGATCCTATTGCAGAACTGAATGAAAATTAATTCAATGGAGTCATAATTCTCAGTGACTTATAGTTTCACACTTAAATGTTCTTGGTATTTTCCTTATTCTTTTTTGTTCTCATTTAATTTTATAGGATGTATTGGGCTAAGCATAACAGCATACAGCTTGGTTTTTGCTTGTTTGTAAATTGGGCCACATCAGGTGATGTTCAAAGGCTAATTCTGCCTCTACACTGAGGAATTATTTCTCATAGTGCTTAGGAAACCAGATTGGAAGCTGGGGTCTCACCTAAGTAAGATGCATGCAAGTAAGTAAGTACCCTGCCCACTGCAAATCTCTCCAGCTCAGGAACTGAGGTTTAAAATCATGATGCTTAGGTTGCTATAAAGAAAATTGACTGCACATAGCAAGAAAGCAATTACGCTAATCAAAGAATATTTCCAGGAATTTAGATGAGAAATGACAGTGGCAGATTAACTACTGTAAACAATATTAGTTACTTTATGATTTTGTTTGTTTTTGAAAGAGAATCTATTATATGAAAATTTGGACTTCCTATTCCATTCACAAGAAGTGAAGCCTTTATTTTCATAAAATGAAATATAAGATTTTTTATTAAAATTAAATTTCAGATAAACAATTAAAATTGAGTTTGGTTTTTTGTTGGGAGTCACAACCAGGACCCCGGCTTACTCCTGGCTCTTTGCTAAGAGATCATGTCTGGTGGAGCTGGGGGAGACCATCTGTGGTGCCAGGAATCTTGTCTAGATAACTTGTATGAGGGACAGGCACCATTCCAGCTATACTATTTATAGGCAAGGAAGCAATTATGCTAATTAAAGGATATTCCCAATAATTTACATGACAATTTACAGTAGTGAATACTTTAAAAAATAAAATATGAGCTATGAAAACAATAGATTGCCTTTACAATGGTCTCATGAAATTTAAGAACAATGCTTAAGCTAAATTTTACTTTTCAAAATATACACAGTCTTAATTACAACTGCTCTGTAGTAGAGCTTGAGGTTGGGGAAAGTGTAGAGACAGACCCGTAGACCTACGGAATAGAACTGAATATCCTAAAACACACTCTCAAATAAATAACCACTTAATCTTTGATAAAGGAGCAAAAAATATTAAGTGGAGCAAAGAAAGCCTCTTCAACAAATGGTGCTGGGAAAACTGGGCAGCTACATGTAAAAAATGAACTTAGACCTCCTTCTAACGCCATGCACAAAAGTCAGATCAAAATGGATTATAGATCTCAACATCAGACATGAATCTATAAGGTACATCGAAGAAAACATAGGAGAAATGCTCTACGTCATCGACTCTAAAAAGTATCTTTAAAGAGGACACACCACTGACCAAGCAAATGGAAGCAAAGATAAACAAATGGGATTATATAAAATTGAAAAGCTTCTGCACTCAAAAGAAACGGTGACCAAGATACAAAGACAATCATCCACAGAGTGGGAAAGGATATTCACCCAATACCCATCTGACAAGGGGTTAATATCCAGGATATATCAGGCACTGGTAGCCCTTCACAAGAAAAAAAACAGCCAACCCCATCAAAAATGGGGAGAAGAAATGAACAGAAGCTACCAAAAAGAAGAAATTCGAATGGCCAAAAGGCATATGAAAAAGTGCTCTTCATCTTTAATCATCAGGGAGATGCAAATCAAAACAACAATGAGGTACCATCTCACATCACAGAGACTGGCACACATCCAAAACAGCAAGAACAACCGGTGCTGGTGTGGATGTTGTGAAAAGGGACTCTGATCCACAGTTGGTGGGAGTGACAACTGGTCCAGCCCTTTTGGAAAACAACATGGGCATTCCTCTGAAAACTAGACATTGAGCTCCCATTTGATCCAGCAATAGCACTCCTGGGAATATATCCGAGAGACTGAAAAACACATAGCAGAAACACTATCTGAATTTCTTTGTTCATCTCTTCGCTATTCACTATAGCTAGAATCTGGAACAAACCTAAATGCCCGAGAACAGAGGACTGGCTAAAGAAACTCTGGTTCATCTACACTATGGAATACTATGCAGCTGTCAGAAAAGATGAAATTATGAAATTTACCTGCAAATGGATGGACATGGAGACTATCATGCTGAGTGAAATTAGTCAGAAGGAAAAGGACAGATATAGAATGACTGCATTCATTAATAGGATATAAATAGATACCAGTGTTTTACTAAATGTGTGAAATGATAATGGCAGATTAAAACTCACCACTGAATATACACAAAGAGACTTAAGTGATAAACTCTAAATATCTGCAGGGCTAGCCACAATGTGTAAAAGAAGAGGGAGAGAGTTGCAGAGACAGAGAGAGAGAGAGAGAGAGAGAAGAGAGAGGAAACAGGGCTACCTGCTGTTGAGGCAGCCTGGGGGGTGGGTGGGAGGGGGGGGGTACATTGGTGGTGGAAATGGGGCACTGGTGGAGGGATGGGTGCTGGTATACTGTATTACTAAGAACCAATTGTGAACACCTTTGTAATTGTATGTCTCACGGTGGTATAATAAAAAAAAATTTAAAAAATATACACAGTCTGGGGCGGGAGTGATATCCAACGGGTAGGGACTTTGCCTTGCACGCAGCCAGCCCATGGCAGCCCGGGTTCGATTCCCAGCATCCCATATGGTCCCCTGAGCACCGCCAGGAGTGATTTCTGAGTGCAGAGCCAGGAGTAACCCTTGAGCGTTGCTGGGTGTGACCCAAAAAGCAAAAAAAAAATAAAAAATAAAAAAAAAAATATATATATATATACATACACACACAAGTCTATATATACCTAACTCTTTTGTATTTTTTATGTGCTAAGTCTTACCTTTCTGTCAATGCAGATATAGTTCTCTTCTGGAGAACAAAAACACTAAAAGCAGTAAATCATTTTGCCTTGCCCCCTGCACTGGATTCTTTGATACCCTTCAGCTGTAGCCTAAGACTTTTTGCTCCAAATCTAGGCACTTTGATAGATGGACACCTAGCTTATGTGTTCCTGGATAACTACTTCTATAATTCCTTTATGTTCGATCACAACAAACTGTCTCTGATTTTCATTCTTTTCATACACCCTGCAAATAAATCCCATTCAAAATATGTTAATTCACTTTGGCTTGGATACCCTAAAGTTTTTCTGAACTTTCACCCTCTCTCACATGTTACCTTTAAGAATTAATTAATATTTAACATAATTTCTTCTTACCCCTTTGTTTGTTATCAACCCTTCATACTATCACAAGCAAATTAAAAATGTCACATTTCTCCAGTAGTGAAATAGTGTGTATTTGTTTGTTTGTTAGCTCTGCCATAAAGTTAGGGCTCACACTTGGTAGAGCTTAGGGGACTATGTGCTGTGCCTTACTCTTTGTACTGTGTCTCTGGTCCCAGAGATGATATAGTTACACAATTAAAATTCATAGAAGGAAATAAAGAAAAATAACTTACTATGTAAAAATGTTCTTAATTTGTCTTCATTTATTTCTGCTATTCAGTATGCTAGTGCTGCACATGCTGATGGAAATCGGGCCTATCCCACAGTGTAATGAGATAATTAAACTACTTAGCTCTGATATTGTATCCAGCACCCTTAAAGTTGCCTTACATTAAATTTTATCAGTATATAAAATCTAATGATGTTATTATTTCCAAGATTTCATTTAACAAAATATTTATTATAACATTGCTCTCTATAAAAAATGCATTCTATTTGATTTATTTAGAATTAGATCATTAACATAACTTTCCTCACCATCACTAATCTTTAAAGTTTAAGTATGTATATCCACATTCTTAAGTGCTTTTTATTTTACTTCAAGAGGACTTCAGTCATTTTTAAACAAACTACTACTGTCACATTGAAAAAGATTCTAAGTTTAACACAAGATCATTGTTGTATATTTATGATTAGACCTAGTTTTTTGTAACTGAATATCCTCCAGACTTGTGTCTTGAAGGCAACAGATTGTCATTTAATTTTTCTATATTCTATAATTCTCTATCTCGTTATTGATAAAATAATTTGAACAAATAACAGTTAAAATAATTAAAGTTAAGAAAAATAAAATATTTTGTTTTAGTACTTATGTGATAATATTTACTATGAGCACATTCTAGAATTTCTGTTTATATTGAAATTTTTCATTTCTTTCATATTTGAGGATAATTTGAATGGACAAAGAATTCTAGGCCACTGTTCTCTCATTTTCTCTTTTTCTATTTTTTTTAATTTTAATTATACCACCGTGAGATATATAATTACAAAGATGTTCATGTTTGGGTTTCAGTCATACAGTGTTGCAGTATCTATCCCTCCACCAGCTCCCATTTCCCACCACCAATATCCCACCACCAATATCCCCACCAATATCCCCCTCCATTTCCCAGCCTGCCTCTATGACACTTTGCCTCTTCTCTCTCTCTCTCTCTCTCTCTCTCTCTCTCTCTGTCTCTGTCTCCTCTGTCTCTCTCTGTGCCTCTCTTTCTCTCTCTTTTCTTTCTGTTACACATTGTGGCTTTCATTCATACATTTAGAGGTTATCATGTATATCCTTTTGCCTACATTCTATACTCAGTTCTGGGCTGGTATTATCATTTATAACAATGACTAGCAAATTTTCTCTGTCTTACCTAACCTCTGACTCCCACACACTTGTGATAGATTCCACCCGCTGACAAACCTCCTTATCTGTGTTTTGCCTGGCCTTGGATATTGGTATCATGCTATTTTTTTTTATCCCACAGATAAACACAGTCCCCACATCATATTTCTTCTTTCTTCTTGAAATTTCCATTTTGTTTGTATTACAATTCTTACAATGAACCTCTTTTTTTATTTTTTGTTTTTTGGGTCACACCCGGCAATGCTCAGGGGTTACTCCTGGCTCTTTGCTCTGGGATTACTCCTGGCAGTGCTCAGGGGGACCATTCACTATTTTTCTCTATGTTTAGTTTGATAAGTTGTTAGTCATAGATTTTGAAGATTTCTGATTCTTTGCTCAACTGTGTTCAGTCTAAAGACATCTTCACAGGAAGATTATTCCGTTTTCCACTGAGTCTTTGATGCCATATAACATTTTTATTCTTTTTGGTGGATTATAAATTTTCCTCAATCCAGCCCAGGTATGCTGGTCCAGAGACTCTCACACATGGGGCAGAGCTGTTCCTGGCTCTCCCTGTGCACAGCCGTTCATGAGGGCAGTCGGGAGGCATGGCGGGTCCTAGCCCTGGCCCACCACTTCGGCAGAGCCTCACAACAAACCAGACCACCCGTCCTCTCACTCCATGGGCGCCGCCATTTTCCACTTTCGGACTTCCCTCTCGTCAGAACTCCACCCAGCAGACCAGCCCATCATAGCCGGCTAGCGCGTCGCAAGCGGCCGCGCGGTTCATCAATTTTGCTTTATTTGGAGGTGTTTAAAAGAGTTTGCCTCCTGCTTGGCAAGCCTGGCAAGCTTCTCGTGTTGTATATGATATGCCAAATTCCAGTAACAATTATATCAGGTCATTCCCATGACCTAATATAGTGGTTTGAGGCTCTTTATGTTCCTGTAGCAAGCCGATACCCCTGGCTCTACTGGCATGAGACAGGACATATGGAGATATTATTGGTGCCCGCTCTAGCAAATAGATGATCAACGGGAAGATCGTGATGATCGTGATCGTGATAAATTTGCTTACATGCAAAATTATATGTGTGTGTATGTGTGTGCCCCACACCTGGTGATCTTAGGGCTTACTGCTAGCTGAGTCTCATGGTACTCAAGGGACCATAAAGATGTAGAGATTAAACAGGGTTTGTCACATGCAAACCAAGCTTCCTACTCACTACAGTATCTCTCCTGTCCCCATGTATTGTGCTAATAATCATTGAAAGTAATAATACCAGTCTAAAACTGAGCAGCAAATATAGGGAAAGGGATACACATGATAACCTCTAAATGTGTGTATTGCAATCTACAATGTGTAAGAGAAAGTAGAGAGTGTGAGAGATTGAGAGATACAGTCTGCCATAGAGGTAGGCTAGGGGAGGAGGGAAGGGAAATGGGGATATTGGTGCTGGAACACTGTATGACCAAAACCCAAACAGGGAACATCTTTTCAATTGTAAAAAAAACAAAAGGGGGCAAGTAATAAAAAGATAAAGAATAATAAAAAAGATAAAAGAAAGCCCTCACCTTGGTATATGCTTTATTTAAAACCATTTCTAACTATGTAATTTTCTCAACATATATTGAAAGGTGCAATGCTAGAATTACACATGAATGTAAATAATTAAAGAATAGTTGCACAAAAAAGTTTGTGCTTTTGAGATATAGTTTTGGATATTTCAAATGTTTAAATATAAATTTTAGTTAAGCTATCACTTGATCACTTGATCACTTGATATCCCTTTTATTCATCGATTTGCTCGAGGCTGGCACCAGTAACATTACCATTTGGACCTATCATATGCCAGTGTAGTCAATGGCTACTGGTTGCTTCCAGGAAAAGCGAAGAGCCTCAAATCGTTCGTTCAGGGTCTTGATGAAGAAATCTGACCATCTTGTAGGTGGGTGGCCAAGTGATCTTTTTCATCCTGAGGCTCACGCCTTGCCACATTGGCAAATGAGCACAAGAGTTTTTGAAGACAGGCTTCCTTTTTGTGGTTTTTCTCTCTCAGCATTCTTGGCACAATCAAGCAGGTGCTGAACCAGTGGTTGTATTCTTCATCGATGTCGTCAATGATGGTATCTTCCTATGTTACTGCAGTGGTGCCAAAGAGTTGCTAGCTGGTGGTCGTTCTGGCAGTTCTCTTCTTAAACTTTGCAGCCTTTTCTCCCCATTGCTTGATGTAGAATTTTGCACGAAGGAGACGGTGGTCGATCCTGTTTGGAATTTTTGAGCGAAAGTAACATCGGTCAGGAACAACATTAGTCAGCAACATTGGTCAGCAACCGCTTAACCAGTAGTTCAGCGATAGTCTAAATAATTCATTGCTGACAGAATCCATTATGTGAATTTTAGTTTTAAATCTTTTGCTATTTAAGGCCAGCAACATTTGATAACTGTGTACTTTTCTTTTAATCAGCATTTGCCTTTTTGAATCAAATCTATTTTAATAGGATTTGCAAAGATCTCCCCTAGACAATGACTTCCAGTCATTTAAACTACCATCAGCTACTAATTTAGCTCTTTTGATAAACTTCTAAGGCAAAGGATTAATTTCTCTATACCTTCTTGATTCTTGATATAAAAGATGCTATTTAATAGGAATAGATATTTGTCAGTTGCCATCTTGCCTATGTTTTTGTAAATAAGCAAATACATGCTTATGAAATGAAGGAAGGGATTGAATAAGTTTGGAATGGTGGGTGATATTAAGAATCTTAAGATTTGTTATTAAATAAAATAGTAACTTTTATATATGAATGCAAATATGCAAATGAAATTATTTTTAACATATTAAAAGTGACACATTAAGGGAACATATGCCTGCAGCTGTAGTTTATAGACAAATAGCCACATTAAATAGCCACATGTTTTTTGATCCTTATCTAAAACTCATCTGAAAAACAAATTTTACTGACTCAGCAAAACTTTGGCTCACTAGGTGACCTAGAAAATTTGGTATAAGCTTTATCAGGACATTAGGCTTGGTAACTTGTCTCTCAAGTCTAGTTAGCTGCATAATTGGGACTAAAACAAAAATACACACAATCGTATCTGATTTGATTATGTATGTACATAAATATTTTGAATCCATCAATATCACTACATAGTATATTATTGTTTTTTATATTCCCTAGTGTCAAATGTTGAATTTTTGTCTAATAGTTTCCAAGTATAACAGAACTTATATGAAACCTTGTATAAATGAAATGAAAAACTACATAAAAACTATTGACAAAGAACAAAATAATTCATGTACTAGCTCTGCTAAAATAAATATTTCTCGTGAGGTTTCTTTTAAAATCTGATATGAATTAATTATAATGAAAGAGGATAGGGGCAAAATGTATTGTCATATGCCATGACCCAACGACTAATGTCATAGACATTACAAGGACATGTTAATTCATAAGGCAATGATAAATATCTATTATCTCTCATGTGACTTCTCTTCTATATATGAAGGTACATATATAATTTATTATTCTGATAGAATGGATTTCAGCACAATGTATGACATTTATTAGATAGGATGGATATTGAGTCCACAAGGCTCAATTGACTATTCAAGGAAAATCTAGAAATATTTGGTAAAGCACTCAAAAATATTTGATTTTTTGAGTCAAATAATCTTATGGTTAGAGTATATAATTTTCTCCTGCTGAAGGATAAGGTTTGAAAATACTGTACTTATGATAAAATGTATATAGTAGTATAATAATATTAAATACAAAAAATAAACATTTGTCATCATCAGTTTTATATACAGTAATCATTTTCAACATAAACTGGTGTAGAATGAATAAACTCTGCATTTATTAGTGACCCCTGAATTTTAGAAATTATTTAAAAAATAGTGCTATAACCATTTTTTTTTTTTCTTTTTGGGGGCACACCCATAGGGCTCAACGGAGTTTTCTCAAATAATGCAGAGTAATAGGCTAGAACTTCTAAAAGTAAATTAAACAAAATAGCTACTGTGAACAGATTATGAGGTTTTCATAGATGAAACAAGGTAGCATATGTAAAGTTTTGAAACATCAGACTCTTATCAATCATTCTGACAACATAAAATATTATAGCCCTTTGGACATTTAGCCACACGTAGTTCCCTTCTCTGTCTTACCTAACCTCTGACTCCCTCACGTTTGTGGTAATTTCCACTTTTGGTAAGACCACATGATATATTTATGTCATGCAAATAAATGCAGTCATTCTATGTCTCTCTCTTTCCTTCTGACTAATTTCACTCAACGTGATCCTTTCCATGTCCATCTATTTATAGTCAAATTTCATAACTTTATTTTTCCTAACAGCTGCATAGTATTCCATTGTGTAGATGTACCACAGTTTCTTTATCCAGTCAGCAGTTCTCTGGCATACTGGTTGTTTCCAGGTTCTGGCTATTGTGAATAGTGCTGCTATGAAAAATAAAAGCGCGGGATTGTGTTTCCGCTGTGTGTTTTTGGCTTCCCAGGGTATATTCCCTGGAGTGGTTTGGCTGAGTCAAAAGGGAGCTCAATTTCTAGACTTTGGAGGAAAGTCCATTTGTTTTCAGAAAGGTTGTACAATTAGACATTCCTACGACAATGTATGAGAGTCCACTTTTCCCCGCATCCACGACAGCACTTGTTGCTTTTACACTTATGGATATGGGCCAGTCTCTGTGGTGTGAGGTGATATCTCATTGTTGTTTTGATTTGCATCTATCTGATGATTAGTGATGATGAGCATTTTTTCATATGCCTTTTGGCCATTCAGAATTTCTTCCTTGTCAAAGTTTCTGTTCATCTCTTCTCCCCCATTTTTTAATGGAGTTGGCGGTTTTTCTTCTTATATAGCTGTACCAGTGCCTGATATATCCTAGATATTAACCCCTTATCAG
>JAJIBD010023005.1:0-27631 GCA_021461705.1 Cryptotis parvus | reverse complement strand
CCTCACGTTTGCGGTATTTCCACTTTTGGGTAAGATCACTTGATATACTTATGTCATGCAAATAAATGCAGTCATTCTATATCTCTCTTTTCCTTCTGACTAATTTCCTCTTTTTGATCTTTTCCATGTCCATCATTTATAGGCCCAAATTTCTTAACCTTCCTGTTTTTAGCACTAACAGTATTCCATTGTGTAGATGTACCACGTTTTTTATCCAGTCATCAGTTCTAGGGCATACTGGTTGTTTCAGGTTCTGGCTATTGTGAATAGTGCTGCTATGAAAATAAAAGTGGAGAATTGTGTTTTTTCTGCTGTGTTTTTGGCCTGCGAGGTATATTCCCAGGAGTGGTGACGGATATGAGTCAAAGGAGCTCAATTTCTAGTCTTTGGAGGATATCACATTGTTTTCAGAAAGGTTGGCCTGGTCGAAATTCCACTAACAATGTAGAGTCCTTTTCCCCATCCATGCCAGCACTTGTGCTTTTATCCATTTGGATATGGGCCAGTCTGTAATTGTTAGTGATATCTCATTGTTGTTTTGTTGCATCTCTCTGATGATTAGTAATGATGAGCATTTTTTCATATGCCTTTTGGCACGTTCTTCCTTAATCAAAGTTTCTAACCATCTCTTCTCCCCCATTTTTTAATGGGGTGGCGCTGTTCCTTCTTATATAGCTGTTTTAGTGCCTGATATATCCTGGATATTAACCCCTTACTCAGATGGGTGAAATTGGAATATTCTTTCCCATTCTGTGGACTGTCTTTCTATCTTGGTCACTGTTTCTTTCGAGGTGCAAACTCTTTAGTTTCATGCTGATCCCATATGTTTATATTTTCTTCTATAATTGTTTTGTTAATGGTGTTTTCACTTTTGAAGATATCTTCTTCAATATCTTGGAAGGATTTCCTCCATTACTTTTTAATAAGTATTTTATTATACCACTGTGATATATACAATTACAAAGATGTTCATATTTGGATATTGGTCATACAGTCATTCCAGCACCCTCTACCAGTGCCCATCTCCACCACCAATGTCCTCAGTTCCCTCTTACGCTCCCCAGCCCACCTCATGGGAGGTTTTTATTCTTTCCATTTCTCTCTATCTCTTTCTCTGAGGAAAACGTTTTCTTGATGCAATCAGTACACATGAACTTTATCATGTTGCTAATGAAATCTGCTGATTAATATTTATTCTTTGCCTACTATGCTATGAGGAAGCTGAGGGCTTTTATAAGTTTGAACTATCCAGACACTCAATGACTTCTTTCTCCATTTCAATTCTATTTTCAATATATTTAGCTCTTTGTCTGTATTCCTTAGATGCTATATCTTGCAACTCAGTTTATCTAAGCAATACAGAGAAAATACCTCCTTATCCTTTAAGACGCTATTGTGTAAACTCCTTAGTACTATATGTTGTCTTAAGGTAAATTCCCCACAAACAGCTTCCCTTGCCCTTACTGTGCTGAAACCCATTAACATCCAGATCTTGGCAATCTTTCCTTTTGGTTGTACATATATTATAATACCTCTAAATCATGAATGGGAAAACAGTAGGCTTAACAGAATTGTCAGCAAATGAAAGGAGGATGTTCCTTGCAACTTTGCTCCATATATACTGATTTGACAGGAGACAATCAAGCTCTATGATGTATTAAATTAGAAGCAGGAGGTGAATTCAATGCCTATAAGATGCAGTTCTGCATAATTCCCCATAAATTATTAAGCTCCGTTTGTTTCCCAATCAATGGGAAGACTGTTCTTTCCAATGCCTGTGCTGTGTTTCTTAGCTCAAGTACTGCAGCCAATGGTGGTATGACTTCTGCTATTTTAGTCATAAAATACACATGCAAACTCAGATGTTGCCTATGAAGCCAGTTGTTAATGGGGCAGAAGGATTCGTTTCATGCCCGTTTTCTATTTTGGTGCTGAAATGCAAGTTTGTCCATGTTGGGGATCCCACCACATACCTACAGGCACCTGCAAAACTGTTGAATTCAGAGACTTTTAAATCACAAACAGACTCTCTGATTCCATTTTGCATATTACAATTCAGAGCAGAAAAATATTCCAAAGCTCCTGCTTTAATTCTTTCATTACTTATATACAGCGTGAATGATGTAACAACAGACATAACATGACTCTAGACCAAGCCCTGCAGAGCATATTGGAATGTGGACCACATTCATTTTAAGTGTAGTATGTCAAGTTTCACTTGTGAGTAAAACACTATTATCAAGATTTTTCAAAACTGAAACTGAATTGTAAACTATTGCATAAAATATCATTGGCAGCATGTAGAAGCCTAAAATTTCATTTTTTTTCCTACAAGTCAATGTCTTTGGTGACAAGGTGAATAGACAGCCATTAGGGCCCTATTTTATATAGATTTTGAAACTCTTTTTCTTATTCTCATTCATAAGGAATGTCCTGCAATCACCAAGTTTCATTTCAGATTGCAATGAATAGAAACCTTAAAAATAAAGCCTTCTATAGTCACCAGTTTCCTTATGCTTTAACCTGGAGTCATAAATGCATATCTTTGGGAAGGAGTGAGTTCTCTGAACTTGAGCCAAGTTCTTGACACTTCTCATGAGTCCATTAAGAGGTTTACATAGAAAAAAAAGTCAAATCAAAATAATTTTTGCCAGTTTTATATTTCATTGAAAAAAAAAAAACCGAAACGCATGTGCAATCCTAGATCACTTATTTTAATAGTATTCTGGAAGAAAAATTAGCAAAATTTTTGATACTTAACCTAGGAAACACACATAGACATTGGTCAATTTCTAATTCCTAAGTTTCTTTAGGCGGAAGTCAAAAAGGTTATAAAGTGGAAGTTGAAAGTCTAGGTGCTGAATAATCTGTTATGTCATTATTATTCACATTCTTATATATATGGTCATTCTAAACTGATAACTTCGATCCATTTATTTAAAAACAGCTATACCTTGAAGTAACACTGTTATCAAGAGACTGGTTCTAAGTCTGTGGTTTTAGAACAACTGAGATATACAAACATAAGTACAGGAATTTATGATCATGAATGTTCAGCAACAGAGAACCCCTAAAGGCAGAGTCTTGTCTAAGGATTTTCCCGTATATTTTTCTAGTGAGAATATAATCATTGTTTACCCTGTAGAGCTTCTCTAAAGTTACTGCTAAGTCATAGGCCTAATTGATAAAATAAAACAACAAAATTAAAAAAGTCATACTTCCTTTAAGAACAAATTTAGAAGCCAAAATAGCTTGGGGGAATATCAATATAAAACATAAATCCCAGCAAAATAAACATGGATATAGAGTTTATTAAGTTTGCAACGCTCAATTTTGTACTTTTTACTGGCCGCTTTTGCCAGACTTACCTCCCTCTTCCTCTCTCTAGTACTTCTAGTAAACATTAATGCAGTCCTAAGTTGAAAGGTAGTTGTTTTTTTTTTTTTTTTTTGCTTTTTTGGGTCACACCAGGCAATGCTCGGGATTCTCCTGGTTCTGCACTCAGGATTTACTCCTGGCAGTGCTGGGGTATCATATGGGATGCCGGGATCGAACCCTGGCCGGCATAGTCGGCTGCATGCAAGGCATGCTGGGCTATCTCTGGCCCCAGGTAGTTGGTTTTAAAGGGTTTATAAGTAGGTACATACAGTGTTATCTTTCCTTACCTCTGCTTAGGAAAGGAATTCAAAACTATAAGGAGGGTTGAATCGGCAGGTCTGCTAGAGTTGAAGTGTGGAAAGAAGACAGAAAAGCCCATTTTGTCAAAAAGACTTGAATTAGAATCTTGCTCACTGTAGAAATCTCAGGAGTGAAAAAGGGAAGAGAAGGTTTTACTGGTTTCAGAAGCTGTTTGAAATCGTATAGCCAGGCAGGCAAGAATAGTGTTTGAAGACCAGCTTCTACATTAGAACATTTACTGTGGCAGACCGAATCTGATGTTTTTCGTGTAACAGCAATTAGTGGTATCCTAAAAATTAGTGTGTGTGTGTGTGTATATAAATATATATATATATGCATATTATCCTAAATATAAAATTGTCAGTATACTATTTATTATAGCAAATAAAAATATTCTGAATACAAATTTATTTTCTTTAAACGCAAAATTAGAGGTATCCTAAATACAGCAAATAGAGGTATCCTAAAAATTCTATACACAAAACTTGAATCTGAACTTAGACTCCATCTGGGAACACATGAAATACAAAAGCAAAGTCTGATAATAGACCAATGTAAACAGAATTGACCTTTAAAATAAACAGTCCAGTAGATCTTACACAAAGAAAATGTGGATTAAAAAGCATATAAGCAAATACATCTATACTTAATCTTCTTCTAATAGAAGATTAAGCAGAGGCGAAAGATTACTTATAAATGAGCAGTAATTAGATGATAAATCCTCTTGCTTTTAGAAACAATAGTTGGCAGAAGATAAAGAACATTTTTTCAAAGCGCTTATAGAAAACTATGATCATGAAAAGAGTAGAGTGTGGGCGACCTTTTTTTTTTCTTAATTCAGCATTATATTAAGGGAATATTTTTTATTTGGAAAAAGTGTTAAGGAGAGAATAAAGCCTAAGCAAGAACTCACTAGCTCTTAAGAAATACAGATCAACAATTAAACGAGTGCTCAGAAACTGTGTTCTTTTATTTTGTCTAATTAAATATCTAAAACAAAGCAGAACCTCAGCTAAAGCTCTATTTAGTAAAATGTATGAAATTAAGCTAGAAAAAACATTAATATGAAAAAGTTATAAACCAATTTCATTAATGAATCATAAAAGGATCTTATTCTATTTAAAATGACAAGTATGTCTAACTATGAACTTTATTAGAAAAAAAACAATTTGGGTTCATTCACCAACAAATAATGACAAGTACTATTCTTCATGTTGCATATTTGGTTTGGTGGAGAAATAGTGGGTCACTGAGAAGCAATGGGTACCAGAGGATGACAGTAAAGGTAATTCAGGATTGCAGCAGGAAGTCAGACTCCCTAAGATATTCTAGGTCAAGGTAGAGAATACTTTCAGCAAAATGATGCTAGGAAGAGTTTGACTTCAGTTTTTAGTATTTTGACTTCAGAGAGCTTTCTCTCTCTTTGTCTCACACCTGGGAAAGCTGGATAAGAGGTATTGTGCTCTCTCTCCTTTGAAGTCAGCAGGAGATTCAGTCTCCAGGAGTCTCTATCTACAATTTGAAATCCTTCCCAAACACAATTAGAAATAACATTAAACAAGGCAGTCTTTTTTTCCTGCCTGTCTAGATGATTTTCAATTCTTTTCAAATGACCCTGCTCTTCATAGCAAACTTCTATGCAAGCGATAACCATTTTCAGAATCTCTGTGGCACCAAGTATATTAGCATCCAATTATGAGCAGTGATAGAGACTTTAAGTTTTTTGGAATGTTGAATATGAATTGATATTACTTATCACTTAAAAATACCTATTTTTCTGTGGAAAAATACACTAAATAAAAGGCAAAGCATACAGGGGAAAATGAGTGCAGGTTTTTTGCAGTAGTCTAACTCAATTCTCTCTGATCTTTTCCAGTTTAAAAACCTCATTGAAATTAAGGATGCCTATTCAGTATACTTTAATAAATCACAAAACAAACAAACAAACAAACAAACAAACAAACAAACAAACAACATGAGTCTGTGAGGGCAGAAAATATCCAAGTTTCCTCGAATTTGTTCAGACCTCAATAAACATGAGATGAGTAAATACTGGTTACCCTAGAAACATACAGGGTAGAGATGTTGGAAAAGATAAAGCTTTCTTGAAGTCAAGTCTGTGAGGGCAGAAAATATCCAAGTTTCCTCCTAATTTGTTCAGACCTCAATAAACATGAGGATGAGTAATTACTGGTTACCCTAGAAACATATAGGGTAGAGATGTTGGAAAAGATAATGCTTTTTGAAGTCAAGTGGCATTATTAATCGGAAATAATGATTTTAAAGGAAGCTAGTGAGCTAAGTTTCTGTGGTTAGGACTAAAAAGCAAGCAAAAGTCAAAATAAACATAAAGGTTTTGCAGGCTCAAAAGGGAATTATGGAATTAGTATCTGCTGAAATGGAAATAGTGTAGGAGAGCAACTGGTTTAATGAGCTGGAAATTAAATGTGTTTTTAGCATACAAGTGTGTTTACCTAAAATGTTTTAAGAATCCTAAACATAAATAGAAAGGCTGTTTTCTTTATTTTGTCATATTCTACCTTAAAAAGGTAAATTTACACAATGTATTATAATCTTTCTTTTTGTGCATGGTAAAAAATACTCAGCAGGGTTATAAAGAGAGAGAGAGAGAGAGAGAGAGAGAGAGAGAGAGAGAGAGAGAGAGGAGAGAGAGAGAGAGAGAGAGAGAGTACAGTGAACAAGGTGCTAGCGTTTTGTGCTACTGACCCAGGTTTAATCCCTGGCAATCTCCTATGCACTTCCAGGGAAAGATCACTGAACACAGAGCCAGGAGTAAGCCTTGAGTATCACTTGGTAATTTCTGGGTATGGCCCCCAAAGAAAGTTAAATTCAATAAAATATTTAAATAACACTACATGATAATAAGTCAACGGCTATCCAAAAGTAAAATTTCCTATCAGTCATTGTCCATATTAAGATTTTGGGACATATGAGAGAACTCCACCCAGCAGACCAGCCCATCACAGCCCGGATCATCACACCCACCCCTGCAGCAGTTTTTTTTCTCACTCTGGCCCAGGTATGCTGATCCAGAACTCTCAGACATGGGACAGAGCTTAGCTCCTTGCTCTTCCTGTGCCCAGTCATTCATGGGCACTGGGAGGCATGGCAGGGTGCTAGCCCTGGCCCACCACCAGCAGAGCTCACAACAAGCCAGACTGACCCCTACTATATGGGGGGCTGCCATTTCCACTCGGACTTCCGTCTCGTCAGAACTCCACCCAGCAGACCAGCCCCATCACAGCCCGGCTTGCATCAATAAATGCTTTATTTGGAGGTGACTACAAGATTATGCCTCCTGCACAGCAAACTGGCAAGCTGCTAGTGTCGTGTTTGATATGCAAAAATCCCAAGTAACAATTATATTAGGATATTCCCATGACCTAATATAATGGTTTGAGGCTCTTTGTGTTCCTGTAGCAAGCCGATGCCCTTGGCTACTAGCATGAGACCGACATATGGAGATATTACTGGTGCCTGCTCTAGCAAATAGATGATGAACGGGAAGATAGTGATAGATAGTGGCAAACGAGAGAGCATCCCTGACTCTGGAACAGCTATGGAGGTCTGAACTCTGGATTCCTTCTCTCACTTGAATGAGGCAAGATATTTCAAGCATAGCTCTTTGTTCCTCTTTGGGAGACCTGAATAGCATTCTCATCCTGCTTTCGTAGGGCCCAGGTCTCTGAGGTGTATGTTAATGCAGGGAGAATGGTGGAGCTGAAGAGATGTGCCCGGAGCCTGAGGTTCTTTGTCTTTTTCTAGCTATTTCTTCAATGCTTTTCGCTATTTCTTCAAAACATGGCTGCGGCCTTAGGAGGTGGCGGTGGCATGGGAGGCGGCTCGGCCGTGGCGTTGCGGGCCGGAGGTGGGGAGCTGGGCAGGTGAGCAGCGCCCCGACTTTGGGTCCCGGGGCCTTGCTGAGAGCGGTGGGAGCAGCCCTGGCGGGTTAACTCTCAGGCGCATTCGAACTATAGCGCCTAGGAGCCGCGACAAGGGCGGGCAGGGGGACCCCAGTGCGGCGCAGGACTAGCCATGTTGGCAGCGTGGTACTGCTGTGGCAAGTGGTGACAGTGGTCGGGGAGGGGCCCCTCGGCTTGCGGCCGTTCCCAGGCGATTCCAGCGGGGGCTTGGGCCTGGCGTGCGGGCGACGGGATTAACGACACCCAGTGGACATCTGTCTTCACCATCTTTACCACCTCGATGTTCGCCAGGCGTTCAACAAAGACCACCAGTGTGTCGACAGGAGCACAGGCCATGTGTCCTCCAGTTACGTGGAGCAGCTGAAGGGTATGTTCTGCTTGTCGGGAGGAGAAGTGACATCACACTCAGCGATGCTCAGGGGTTACTCCTGTCTCTGCACTCAGGAATTACTCCTGGCAATGCTTAGCCGAGCAAGCTACTAAGAGTACACTGCAAGGCAGAGCCTGGCAAGCTCTCTGATGTGTATTCAGTATGCCAAAACCAGTAACAAATAAAAAAGCATTATTTCATATATATATATTTCTGATGCCAGTATACATGCATTGTATACTCTACATAAAATGTTATAAAATGACAGTATACAGTCATTTTAGTCCTTCCTCGTTTTGGCAGCCTAGTTTTTGGTCCTGAGATTTTATCAGCCTCTCCTTGCTCATCCTTCTTAGTGCTGCTGTATTTAGGGCTCTTTCAGGGTCAGGAGATAACATTGTTTTTACTGGTTTTGGTGTATTGAATATGCGCGGACAGCTTGCCAGGCTCTGCCTTGCTGGAGGTATACTCTCAGTAGCTTGCCAGACTCTCTGAGTGGGGTGGGTAGAATATTCGTGTTAATTTACAGATGAATCATGCAATCTCAAGCGACCAGGCACAATGGCGAGAGCTGGTAGCAGCCCTGCTTGGTATCTGCCTTTGTGGTTCAAGCATACCTGGGCTTGACATAGTTTCCTCAGTAGGGTGGGTCTCGACAAGCCGATTTTGAGATTGGCTTAATCTCTTGGGTGGAGTTCTGATGAGCTGTGGAGTATGGATGATGAAAACGCTGACAGCATGGTGCAGGGGTTCCTCTGGTTTCTTCGGTGGCTCTATTGGGATGCTCAGTAGCTACTCCTGGTTTTCCACTCAGGAATTACTCCTGGAGATGCTCAGGGGACAATATGTGATGTCGGGAATCAAACCTGGGTAAACGGCATGCAAGGCAAATGCACAGCCCTGTTATTATATCACTCTGGCCTCTGTTATGAATGTCATGAATGCTTGTTACAAGCATTCATCATTCAACACCAATCCCATCACCAATCGTGCTAAAGCAAGACCTTCCTTTACTACCCTCCTCCTCACCCCCCAAGCCTGCTCTCCTAGCCAACACTAATTGTACCTATTATTGCAATGTGTAAATAGTAATGGTAAAAGCTCTGGCCTGGCATCCCAGCAGAGCCTCATAAGAAACCAGAGGAATCCCCATTTTCCACATCCAGACTCACCAACTCATCAGAGCTCCACCTAGCAGAAAAGCTGATCACAAGCCCAGCTCATCAAAGTTCCAACCTACTGCACTCTTTTTCAAGCCCAGCCCAGGTATGCCTGATCCAGAGACTCACATGCACAAGGCAGAGCTGTTATAGACTCACCCCTGTGCCCAGCTGATCACAAGGCGCCTGGGAGGGAAGGCATGCTCTATCCTTGGCCCACCATCCCAGCAGAGCATTACAAGAAGCCAGATGAGACCCCACACAAACGAGGGCTGCCATTTTCCACATCTGAACTCCCCAGCTCGTGGGATCTCCACACATGAAGAGCTGATCACAATCCCAGCTCACATGGCCACAAAGTGGCTGCACGGTTCATCAATAAATGCACAAGATGAGAGGCAATTACAAGAGTTTACCACCAGCACGGCAGAGCCTGGCAGGCTATCCGTGTCGATTTGAGATGCCAAATACCAATAACAGTTATATACCTCATTCCCATGGCCTGATGGAATGACTTGGAGGCTCTTCATGTTCGTGGGTGAGCAGATGACCTTGGGCTGCACTAGCATGTGACAGGACATATGGAGGTGTTACTGGTGCCTGCTTGAGCAAATTGATGAACAAGGGAAAGACAAGTGATACAAGTGAAATAGTAATGGTATTGATAAATTCATGTTGATTATTTCAGGTTTTCGTAATGCTGTTTGAACCTATCCTGAGCCTATACAGAATAATCTATGTTTCTTTGTTAGAGCTAATTTGCTCTAACAAAAATATTCTTAGAAAAAGATTAATAGGGATTGCTAAATCTCAACCCTGGAACCATTGGGCCATCCGGGTCCCCCAGTAAAATAAATTACTGCTATGTTCTTTCAGAGTAGAAATTGAGCCTAAACAGGTTTTTTTTGTTATTTTTTCTGTTTAGAGAATTCATGTCTATTTATCTAGAGTTATTATTTCTTTTAAATATTCAAATGGACTAAATCCTACTTATCTATTCAAATTTGTTAATTTTATGATTCATCATTGTCATGGACCATCATTTAATTTTGTGTGTAAGAGTTAGTTTTAATTCTATGTTTGTCTTTTTTTATTTATTATAATTTTTACTTATTTGCTGAGGTCTATATTTATTTGCATCAAACTATTTTAAATAGATGATTATATTTAGCTCTATTATGATAATAGTTTTTCAGTAGTTGTCAAATTATTTGAACAACAAATTTGTCTCATTAGTGATGTCTGTTGATATATTTTTTTTTCTTCAATCATACTGTGATTGTCCTAGCTTTTGGAAAATGAAATGATTTCTAAATTCCATTCTAAATATTTGGGATATTATGAGACTCTGAATCTTATTTAGTCACTTTTTTCATTTCCTAGCAGGTTCTCAGTTTAGGAGGATATTGTATAAAGACCTTGTGAATGAATATTTAGCTCCCCATGTCCACCCATAACAATAAAAGAAGAGCAATCAGTCACTCGTTCATTGATGACAGCTGTGGCAAAATTTCAGCTCCCTATCATTTGTGCTGACATCATTCAGGAAAGTGCAGTACCATAATGCAACTCTTTACTGTGTCCAGGTATTCCACTTTATTTTGTAACTAGGGAGCACTGGTAAAAAGAGTTACTGACCAAATAATAAACACTTACCTCTGCCTTCTTTGTATTGGTGTGTGCTACTTTATTTCTGGGTCATGCCCAGTGATTCCCCAAAAGGTTACTCCCTGGCTATACTCCAGTAAATATTCCTGGTGGTGCTCAGGGAACAAAATGTGATTTTTGCAGGTTTCTGGAGATGAAACCTGCATTGACTACATACAAAGAAAAAACCCCAACTGAATGTAGTATCTCTCTAGGAGTCTATCCTTCTGTTTTCTTAGCATTTCAACACACTCTTAGGCTCCATAGATACTATGGATAGAGAGACACAAAAATGGTATTGAAATATGGTGTCAATTATATTCTCCATGAGCCAGCACATTCTGTGTTGCTGATCCTGGGATGAACAGATTATCAGTTCCTAGTGGAGAAAGTTAATAAGGGGAAAAAAATAGCATCCTTTCCCATCTTGCCCCCCTAATCCTACTCATGGTATTGAACACCTTTGAAAGCTCAGTCCCACAACGGACCACAGATTACTTTTACTCCTGTTTACAAACAATAAATGTCACATGCTTAATATAAAATAACAAAGGGTTTAAAAACTAGCAATTCAATTGCATACTAATGTGTTGGTTTTTTTTTTTTGGGGGTCACACCTGGGAATGCTAAGGAGTTACTTCTGGCTCTGCATTCAGAAGTTATTCCTGGCAAAGCTCAGAGGATCATAAGGGATACTGGGGATTGAACCCATGCCAGCAATGTGTAAAAGCAAAAGCCCTAAGCTGGACTATCACTACTTCTTTCTAATGTGTGTTTTATTTCAATGTCCAGATCTTCTGTCTCTATATTAATATGTATATAGTTGTAATAAACATGTACACTATTATATATTCTTTAAAGATTTTCGTAAAGGCATCCATTAGTACCATTCTACTGCAAATTAATATTTCATTGGGATAACAGAAAAAATTAAAGGCTAATATTACATAAGAATGTCATGAAAAGGCACTTTTACATTTGCTTTTTATTGCTTGTTGTCTACTAAAGTCACTTCTCAAAAATGGATTGTTTTAGTTTCCTATGGCTACTAAAAACAACTATATCATATGTGTGTGTTTGGTATTCAATGTGTGTGTTTAGTATATGACAGCATCAGTGTCCTACCTGTATTACAATATTAGAGATCACAGGTTTGTATAGATCTCATTGTGATAAAATCAAGTTGTTATTAAGATTATCTTCTAATATGGAAATCCTAAGAATAACATTTTCCTTGCTTATTTTTTGGGGTAGTTGTTTTTTGTTTCTTTCTAGTCACTCTTCCAATCTTTTACTTGTTCTCAAAGTCAGAATTGCATTCCAATGTTTTTCTCATTGTATTACTCTTGCACCAACTCTGCTACCCTCTCCCACATTTAAAAACTCTTGTGATTACATTTACCTCCCTGAAAATCCTACACTTTATTGTTGTTAATTTAGCCATGTAAATTCTAAACTTCCTTAATTGCCTTCTGCTATATAATATAAAATCTCACAATGTCTGGGTATTAGACGCAGACAAATTAGAGAACATTATTCTTGCTATAGTCATAAAATTTTTACTTTGGTTTGCATTTTATTTGACTAAATCATGACAATGACTGTCAACAATAAATGCCTCTGAGTTTATAGTCTGCTACAGATAATTTATACTTTCAATACCAATTTTGAATAGAAGTTGTAGAATTGAGATTGATTTCTAAATAAGCATCGCATTTAGGGCATAGATTAGATCTTAAATCAGTCCTAAAGGTTAAAGAGAAAGACACAACTTATTTCTATGATCTTAGATCCTTTAGCAAATTCTAAAAATACAAATTTGTTAAAAATAGAGGATCAACTACAATCAGATTTGCTTATTTTAAAAAGGTAAAATATGAAGAAAACCTTAAAATTTTGGATAGAAATTAATATCAATATGTCGAACAATTACATCTACTGTTGTTTATGAAACTCAGCTTGAAGCAATTTTTTTTTTTGTTTTTTGGGTTACACCCGGCAATGCTCAGGGTTTCTCCTGGCTCTACTCAGGAATTACTCCTGGCGGTGCTTTCGGGGACCATATGGGATACGGGGGATCAAACCTAGGCCAGCCCAGGCCGGCGCGTGCAAGGCAAACTCCCTACCCGCTGGGCTATCGCTCCGCCCGCAACTTTCTTTTTACTAAATCACCATGAGACATACCATTACAAAGCTGTTCAGATTGAGTTTCAGTTATACAGTGTCCTAACAACCATCCCTTCACCAGTACACATTTCTCAACACCAATGTCCCCAGTCAACACTGATCTCTGCAATTCTCTATGGCAGGTGCCCCCTCACTCTCTCTCTCTCTCATCTCTCTCTCAATCAAGCTTTTAAAAGACATGTATCCAATAAGTGACAGTGGATGAACTAATGATAGCAATTATTAGTTCATGTCTTTAAAAACTCTGTGTATGGCCATTTTATTTCATAACTTTTTTTAGAGGGTGCACTCAAGGCAATCAATTTGAATGTATATCCATTCATACTGGAAGATTTTGAAAAGAGCATTAAAAACATCAGTGAGGGTAATTCTCCAGTTTACACTCTGGCTATTTAAATAATCACATTTGAGTTAATCTAAATAGAAAACAGTTCTCCGCTCACTCAAGTTTACTCCTGGTGGGTCTTGGAAGATGCTAAGGAGCAACCCTGTTTTGATACAGGGTTACTGATAGAGAGCACTTACTTTGCATGGGTTAGAGCCATGTGCAAAGTAAGTGCTCTATCAGCACTTCTATCAATTCATTCAGAAAGAGGTCTTGTTATAAAAAAAAAAAATCCTATATGTATACTATCTAGTTAAAATGCCACAGAAAAAATTAAACTAGTAATGTTTCAGAGTATGTAATCAAGTATTTCATTTGAATTCTTATAACTAAATATTTTAAATAAGTTATTTACTGAATATACAAAAATATATTCATTTGTTATCAAGAAAGTTGTTGCAAGACAACTTTTATAACATGGGAATTAAAATAGTCATAAAATGTATTAACTCCCCTTGAAAGGGGTCTCCCTCACTTTTACATAGGACATAATGACCAAATAATGGAATACCAAAGTCAAGAGTTCTTGATTAAAGTCAAATTATTAGCTGTAACTGGTATTACTGCATGTTTTAGAATCAATGGCAGTAAACTAGAATTTAAATGGCATATAATTCATTTCTAAAGACAAAGAGGGAAAAAAGAATAGTCAGTTAATATGTTTCTGCTCATAAGGGAATCATCGAGATGATTAAAAAAATCCAATATAATTTTAGTTTTATCCCTGTCATACTCCACCATAGTTACACAATTAGTCATTATCAAAATGTGTGAACATATACAAAAGCTGATATATTTTTTTTTTTTTTTGGGTCACATCCAGCGATGCTCAGGTTTACTCTGGCTCTGCACTCAGGAATTACTCTGGCTGAGCTCGGGGGTTCATATGGGTCTGGGCATCGAAACCATGCTGGCACAGGGTGGCCGCATGCAGAGTCAAATGCCCTACCCGCTGGACTATCGCTCCCGGCCCCGAAGCTGAAGTACTTTTCACGACGTTAATAAACCTTGAGTACAAATACGGGATCAATCTTACTGATCTTTGTTGAAATTATTAAATATTAATTGAAGAGTTAAGCACTATTTTTAGCTAAACAATTCTATATGAGACAATTTTAATTTTTTTTTATTGTACCACTGTAGGCTATACAGTTATAAAAGTGTTCATATTTGGGTTTCAGTCATACTGTTCCAGTACCCATTCCTCCACTAGTGCCCATTTCCTTCCACCAATGCCCCATGATTTTTTCCCCCTCCCCCAGCCCGCATCTAAGGCAAGCAATTTTCACTTTCATATGAGAAATTTTAGCACTGGAAAATAAATATCTCTGAACTGAAACCTATGAAGGCATGAAAAAGCACATTTTGGAGAAATACTGTATGAATATAGGGAAAAAAGTATTAGTGTTGGACACATTTATTTATAGAGGTTTTAATTTTTTATTTATTCATTTAGATTGTGGGTCATGCCTGGATATGCTCGGGGTAATTCCTGACTCTGGAGTGGGATCATTCCTCAAGTTCTCAGGGGACAATATGCAGTGCCAGGGTATTAGATTCAGATCATCATCCTGAAATAACCCCTCTCCACTGTACTGGCTCTCTGGTCTCACTTTATTTTTTTCTTTTATCAACTACCCTGTGTCAAATGTTTTCATAGTATGATGCAAGGATCAATAAGCAAAAGAAGTATAGAAGTTGTACAATCGTGAAATAGTGAGACTGTGCTATTACTTAAAAATATAAATCAGACTGAAAACCCTACAAAAGGTTCAAACATTTTCATGCTAGCAAACCATGTGTATCAAGAAAATTAACGAATTGATTGATAAAACTGAATTCTTATATTTGCTTTTTGGGTCACACCCGCGATGCTCAGGGTTACTCCTGGCTCTGCACTCAGAAATGACTCCTGGTGGTGCTCAGGGGACCATATGGGATGCCAGGGATCGAACCCTGGGCCAGCGCAGGCTGGCCGCATCTGCAAACTCCTACCCACTGGACTATCGCTCCGGCCCCAAAACTGAATATTTTTAAGAAAAAGGGACAATTAGTTATATAATTTTAGAATTATATATTAGATTGTATATGTTAAAATATATTATATTAGGATAAAGACATCAAAATGTCTAAAGAAATTTAAAGTATCATCATGCTAATGATCAAAGATATCAGAAATGTGTTAAAGAACTCAAAATCCTTAAAAAACAAACCTGGATTCAAGCTATATTGAGACACAAATAGTTTTACTAGACATAATCTGAGACATTAAAAATAAATGTATTTCTTGCAAGATTGAACTATAAACTAGCTATCTCTCAGATCACTTGATCACTTGAATCCCATTATTCAGTGATTTGCTCGAGCGGGCGCCAGTAACATTTCATTGGACCCTATCACGTGCCAATGTGGCCCAATGGCATCTGGTTGATTCAGGAATATGAAGAACCTCAAACCGTTCCTTCAGGGGTCTTTACAAGGAAGTCTGACCATCTTGTAGGTGGCGTCACGTGATCTTTTGACATCCCGTGGGATCCAGTCGGTAATAGCTCTAGTCCAGCCGGTTGTCTCCAAATCTCAGATACATTTTGAAAAAATAAATGAAGGAAGAAGAGATTAAAAGCAACTGCATGGCTACTGGCATGGAGTGTTCAAAAATTAGTATGTACTGATGCTGAACTCAAGTTCCGAAGAACAGATGACTGGATAACAACTATGGTGCACCTGTACAATGGAGTCCTACACGCCCCGGGACAAATAAAGTCACTAAATTTGCTTATAAAAGTGGATATGGATATTTTGTGGCATAAAATGAGCCAAAAAAGAAGTGACACACATGACATGACTGCCTCATCTGTGGAATATAAAAAATGTAATATGAGACTAATAAAAAAATTAAACTCCCGGAAACCTACGGTGCAGCATTTATCATAAAAAAACAAATGCCACAGTGCCATTAAAAAGGAAAAGGACTGAATGCGCACATACACCTAAATATTTCCTGAATCTACAATGAGTGCCAACATACGGTTTCCAAACTTAAACCTGAGTTATTCAGAGAAATTAAAATGGCACCATATTTCACAATGACTGACTGACCGACTGATGACTGACTGACTGACAGGCTGCCACGAATCCTAGGGCTCAGGCAGGACCGGAGACTCCCACACAACAAACATGCAGTTACCCCACCCACACCCACACCCACACAGTAGCAGTCACGCCCCCCCCACAGCATCGGCTCTGGACCAGAAAACACCTTCCAAATGGCCCCCGGAGCACTTTCGCCTCCAAGACCTTCCTGATCGTTCCTCCACCCTGAGTCTTGCTTTCTGCTCACTTGAGTTGTTTAGATTGTGACTATTCTGGATAGTGCTAATGAACATAGAAGTGTGTATGGCATTTCTGCAGTGTGTTTTTGTCCCCCTCCCCCGCAAGGGGATTATATTCCGAGAAGTGGTATTGCAGGGTCATAGTAGGAACTCAATTTCTGAGGTTTTTTGGAGTGTCATACCCGGCAATGCTCAGGTTACTCCTGGCTTTGCACCCAGGAATTAGTCCTGGCGGTGCTCAGGGAACCATATAGGATGCCAGGGATCTAACCCAGGTCAGCCATGTGCAAGGAAAACGCCTACCTGCTGCTATCACTCTGGCCCCAATTTCTGGTTTTTAGGGTTTTTTTTTTTTAAGAGTGATCATACTGTTTACCAGAAACACTAGACAAATAAATGAATATTCCCTCAATGATGAGTGAGAGTCCCTTTTCCCCTCCATTTGTGCCAGCACTGGTTGTTCTTTTTCTTTTTTGGATGTACCAGTCTCTGGTGCTACATATTTCATTGTTGTTTTGATTTGCATCTCCTGAAACTTCTGATGTAGAACATTTTTCATGTGTCTTTTTGGCCAGAGGAACCCCCCCACACCATCAGGGCTGCCATTTTCCACATCTGGACTCCCTCTCTCGTCAAAGTTCACCCAGGAAGAGCTGGTTGCAGCCCAGCTTGGCTACGTGGTTTATCAATAAATGCTCAGTCTTAGAGGTGACTAGAAGATTATCCCACCCGACAGACGAAGCCTGGCAAGCCACGTGTCATATTTGACATGCTTAAAATCTAGTAACAATTATAGACCTCATTCCCTGACTTAATGGAATGGTTTGAGGCTGCTATGTTCCTGGAGCGGGATGATGCCTTTTGCTATCTCGCATGTGACAGGACATATTGAGATGTTACTGGTGCCTTCTTGAGTAATCGATGATATACGGGAGGTCAAATGATCAAGTGGTCAAGTGTCACGATACTGAAAGTTATTTTGAAAGGCAGAACAAGTGATCAATTCACAGAATAAAGGGAAAAAAAGCAATGAAAATTCTTCCAAGTGGTTTCCCTAGCACTATGAAAACAAATATATGATCTTTATGCAACAAATTGTAACTTTAAGCATTTATTTATTTTGCTTTGGTATGATTTCATAATTTGGAAGCAAATAATTATGGAAGTAATAAACATTTAAGCTAGTTTAAAAGATATTCTCATTTGGGGCTTACTAATTATTGCATGAAAACAAAAGTTTTTATATTGCTTCTAGAACAATTTTCACATCCTATCAAAATTTCATTTTACAGATTAACAAATAGCACTCACTTTCTGCTTTTGTTTTCTGTTAGCCTTATATCCTAGAAGGTAAAGGTAGAATTTGAGTTGAATCTAGGGGTGGCATTTTCTATGGACAGGTAGTATCTTATTTGTCTTGAAGAAGCACTCTAATTTAGAAATATCAAAAAGTATTTTGTTTTTCCATATACCTTGGAAAAAGATAAGCTCAGAAGTAAGAAAAAAAAGAAAAATCTAAAAGGGGTTATATAAAGGTAATCATCGACTACTGCTCTCTAATGACCAGGGGTGGAACAAAATATTGGTTGGGAAGAATACGAAATGGGAGAGGAGTTCATAAAACTAAAGGAAAAGGATGACGGGCCACTATTTAGTGCTCTTTTTCAAATACTTGTGGTTTCACTTCTAGTGCCAATTAGTGCTACGGTGATCTTATGCTTTGCTATGTAATCTTCTATGCTATGAGGTAGCGCTCTCTATCCTAACTGCAGCTTTCCCCATACACTTGTGGCCAGCTTTCAACCAGGACCAACTCCTGGCAAAGTTGTTTCTACTGTCCTGGATATTGGGCTAATTTTTTACTTTGAGTCACAACCCAGCCATACTCAGGGTTTATTTCTGGCTCTACCGCAGGATTTACTCAGCGAGACTTGGGGACTGTAAGGGATGTCGGAGAATTGAACCTGGGTCGACTGCATGCAAAGGCAAGCGTCCTACTGCCGTGCTATCACTCTGGCCCTTGTTTTTAATGTTCCACAAATCAGTTCATTCTATGTCTGCCCCTCTCTTTCTGACTCATTTCACTCAGCATGATTCTGCCCCTCAAGATGTTTGCAGGTGTGGCTGCAGTTTCCAGTGCATTGGCAGGTGGCAGACAGGAGAAGGTTTGTGTACACCCAGGGCTCTGCTCTGTGGGCACGGATTGTTGATGGCCTGACATAGCAAAGACTAGGTCCTGGGATGAACCGGGAGCCAGCAGAGTCTGGCAAGCTACTCGTGGAGTATTCAATATGCCAAAACACAGTAACAATAATGGACCTCATTCCCAATGAATGTAGATGTTACTGGCACCCTTGAGCAAATCGATGCATGATGGGAAGACAAGTGATACGAAAGTGATGCAAGTGATGGGTAGCTCTGTACTTCCTATACCCTGGTTCCCTCTGAACTTGTATATATCCAAATAAGACTCTCTCAGCTTCTGTATACAAACTCTCCAGTGTTCAGGATTTCAATCTACTGTAGCTACTATTTAAGTCTATTTGGAGAAAATCATTTATTTATTCAAGTACAAAGTTCCAAAATTCATGAAACTATGACCTATCACAAAACATTGAGCATTGCCTGCTTTACTCTTTTTTTTTCTTTCCTTCTGTCTCAAATATAAAGGGCTGTGACATTAGAAATATTGCTGAATTTGGAAAGGTTACCTCAATTAGAGATATTGCAAGTGGCTCAAAGGTCAGGCAGAGTTTAGATACTCTTTTTATATGGAATAGCAAGTAATAGTGTAAAAAGAACTAGATGGGGTAGGGATAAGATGATTATGGATTCCTTTGGAGAGTACTTTTATCATAGTTGGTTTCCTCTAAGAGGAGATTATTATGAAGTGGTTGTTTCTAAATTTCCAAGAAAAAGTTAAAAAATTCGGGAATCTATGGGTAAAAATAAATTTCTAAGTCTAGATTAATAGAAAGAGACAAACCATACTAATGAATAGAAACCGAAGCTAATGATTCAGAAAACAAATAATGGAATTTTCAGGATCTAAAAGTGGTCTATCTTAGGGAGTCTCAGTCATTTTTTTTCAGACATATTGAGAGGGGAATTTTTTTTTTAATTTCAATGTTATCTCTAATCACAAAACATTTGCAGCTTTTTTAACCATTAGCTTAAACGTAAAATAGAGGCCATGGTAAAATTAAGAATTGCTAGTGGTTAAATGAGAAACATCTGAACATGTAAACATCTTCTGTTTGTATTTCTCACGACCTATCATACATTTACATTCTTGCTCTGTGGGATAACCTTCCAGGCAAATTTCCTGAGAGAGCTTTTTTTTTCTTTTAGGTACTTTTGGGAATAATAGTAAAAAAAAAATAGTAACTAGGCAACCCTCACGTTTAATCTAAATTGGGGTATGTATTATAGTATAATAGGATAGAGAGATACTTGACTAATCCTTTCAAGTTTTTCACTTTGCTCTGAAAATTATTTCCACTTTGCTCTATAAATGTAAAAAAGTCTTGGCTGAAGATGTGCATTAAAACTACATACCTGTACTTATGAAATATCTCAGAGAGGATCTCAATTTCTTTAACATACTATCCAACGTCATGCTTTGGTTTTTTTTACATGACTAGACTCTCAATAAAATAACTTGATATTGGTGAACAAGGTATCCTTGAAAAGCATAGTCAAAGATTATATTTGTGTATTACCTTTGAAGTGAAGGCTTGTTCCCATATGTCTTTAGTGGGTTATGAGGGTCTCCATAATGTGTCCTTTTCTTTGCTTAACCTTGGTAATCACCTCACTTTTATTAGAATGCTAATTTATTGAGCATCCGCATATCCACTTCTATCTATAAAAATTCAAATCCCCTTTAGAGAAGGAAGAACTTCATCTTTAAGCTCTGAATCATGTTTTTGCTTGATATTATTTGTTTGTTTTGTTGTAAGATGTGACTTTGTGAATCTCTTACTGTTGCAGGACTCTAAGGGCCGCTGCATCTGGATTGCCTCCCCGTCAAATAACTCCATAGATAAGGGGTAATCTAAATGTGGCAGTTTATCCGACCATGTATGCTGTACTAGCTGGTATAAATATTCTCCCATGCTATCTCAATCATCGTGGGACTAGCAGATCTTACCGGCTTAGCCTGGCCATGTAGGACACCTAAGTAATTAGAACCAGAAAATGCTGTTTGCTTCCAAGCAAACAAGCATGGCTCCCTGATCATACTCAAAGGCAACTAAAATATAAAACTACAATGAAGTAGAGAGTTGGAGAAGGCTTGAGAAGAATTATTTGCAGATGACATGATATTATACCTAGAGAAACCCTAAACTCTCTACCAAAAAAACCTCCTAGAAACAATAGACACATATAGTAGAGTGGCAGGATACAAAATCAACACAAAAAGTCGAGTGGCTTTCCTATATACAAAATAACGAAAGAGAAGAAAGGGATATTAAGGAAACAATTCCATTCACAATTGTGCCACAGAAAATCAAATACCTAGGAATCAACTTACCCAAGTGTGTAAAAGGACCTGTACAAAAAAACTACAAGACACTGCTCCAAGAGATAAAAAGAGGACACAAGGAAATGGAAACATATTCCCTGCTCATGGATGGGGAGAATCAACATTGTCAAAATGGTAATACTCCCTAGAGCTCTGTACAGATTCAATGCAGTCCCTATGAGGATACCCATGACATTCTTCAAGGAAATTGACCAAACACTCCTGAAATTTGTATGGAACGATAAACCCCCAAGGATAGCTAAAGCAATCCTCAGGAAAAAGAAGATGGGAGGCATCACCTTTCCCAACTTCAAACTGTACTACAAGGCAGTAGTAATTAAAACAGCATGGTATTGGAATAAAAACAGACCTGTGGACCTATGGAATAGAATTGAGTATCCTGACGCACCCAACCTCAAACACATGATCATTTAATCTTTGATAAAGGTGCAACGAGTCTAAAATGGAGTAAGGGAAAGCCTCTTCAATAAGTGGTGTTGGGAAAACTGGGCAGCGACATGTAAAAAAATGAATTTGGACCTGTGTCTAACACCATGCACAAAAATCAGATCAAAATGGATTAAAGATCTCAATATCAGACTTGAATCCATAAAGTACATTGAAGAAAATATAGGAAAAACCCTCCATGACATTGAAGCTAAAGGCATCTTCAAAGGTGAAACATCACTAACAAAGCAACTAGAAGAAAAGATAAACATATGGGACTACATGAAACTAAAAAGCTTCTGCACCTCAAAAGAAACAGTGACTAAGATACAAAAGCAGTCCACAGAATGGGAAAGAATATTCACCCAATACCCATCTGATAAGGGGTTAATATCCAGGATATATCAGGCACTGGTAGGAACTTTACAAGAAGAAAACAAACAACCCCCATCAAAAAATGGGGAGAAGAAATGAACAGAAACTTCAGCAAGGAAGAAATTCGAATGGCCAAAAAACATATGAAAAAAATGCTCATCATCACTAATCATCAGAGATGCAAATCAAAACAACAATGAGATACCACTTTTACACCACAGAGACTGGCACATATTCAAAAGAGCAAGAACAACAAGTGCTGGCGTGGGTGTGGGGAAAGGGGACACTCATCCATTGTTGGTGGGAATGCCGGCTGGTACAGCCTTTCTGGAAAACAATATGGACTTTCCTCCAAAGACTAGAAATTGAACTCCCATTTGACCCAGCCATACCACTCCTGGGAATCTACTCTGGGAAGCCAAAAAATACGCATGCGGAAACACCATCCCCTACTTTTATGTTCATAGCAGCATTATTCACAATAGCCAGAATCTGGAAGCAACCAGAGGTGCCCGAAAATCGATGACTGGATAAAAAGCTTTGGTACATCTACACAATGGAATACTATGCAGCTGTTAGGAAAAATGAAGTTATAAAATTTGCCTATAAATGGATGGACATGGAGAAGATTATGTTGAGCGAAATTAGCCAGAAGGAGAGAGACAGATACAGAATGACTGCATTTATCTGCATAACATAAATATATAGGTACATATTATGATACCAATATCCAAGGTCAAGTGAAACATATATCAGGAGGTCTTGTCAAAGGTGGAAATTATCACAAACGTGTGGGAGTCAGAGGCTAGGTAAGACAGAAAATGGAACAGTGTGCTAACAATTGTGAGGGGTACTAATGCCAACCTAGAACTGAGCATTAAATAGAGGCAAAAGGATACACATGACAACCCTTTAATGTATGTTCTGTAATCCATAGTCTGGAGAGGGAAGGAAAGAGAAAGAGAGAAATGGAAAGAAATAAAGAACCTGCCATGGAGGAGGGCTGGGGGAGGGGGAGGGAACCGGGGGCGTTGGTGGTGGGAGATGGGCACTGGTGGCGGGATGGGTGCTGCAACACTGTATGACCAAAACCCAAATATGAACTTTTTAATTGTATATCTTTTGTAATTGTAAAAATAAAAAAAATTAAAAAAAAAAAAAATAAAAAAAATAAAAAAAAGGAACACATAAAAAAAAAAAAAAAAAGAAGAAGTCAAAAGCGAAAACTTAGCATGTGAGAATGCTAAAATCAAAAATGTACGAGCATTACTATAGTATTAAGGAAAGGATGACCTCATGGGGTTTATAAAGGACCTGTAGAAATGTCGGTTTAACTTCCCATAGAACACTGGATGATATAGAGCATCATACAGCAGGAGGATCAGGAGAGGGATGGGAAATGTCACAAACAGCTTTAGGGGGAGAAACAATAAACTTCAAAGGATAAACAATATTGGAGAAACTATTCTAATATAGCTAACTCCACCCTCGGGAGGGCCCACCTGGACCATGCCCAAGGTGCAGAAAAGGAAAACATTGGGCCAGAGACTGTCGGTCTTGGAGGCGAAGTCAGCCTCAGGCTTCATCTGGACAGATAACCTGCTTTAGCCGGGAAAGAAGAAGGGACACACCCAAAGAGATTGCCCATCTTCTAAAACTATCAATACAGGGCAACATTCTAATAATCCCTTTATGGAAATGTTACATGGACCCCCCTCCCAGGTTCCACAAGCTCCAGAGGCTCAAATAACATCTATACCTCCCTATGAGGGGAAACTGGGTGGGGGCCAACCAAACAGCTGAATCAGGCACTCTCCTTCATTCCACCTGCCCAGTATCCTCCGAATCAGGGGTCCACAGAATTACAGTCAATAAATGCTCTCTGGCTTTACCCCATCAGGCAATGGCAGTCTACAGCATTCTCTGCTAAGACGGTCACAATATACCCAAGTCAAGACCCCCTACATGCTAAAAACAGGGATAAAAGGACCTGCTCCCTTAGGTAGTATGGGTTTAATTCAGGGGAGCGATTGGCTGAAATTTAAGGGAATTATGGTACATTTCGGACTTCTGGATCCTGAATCTCATGGAGAGATAATACTGTCAATATCTGTGCCAACTAAATGGACTTTTAAAAGTGGGAACCACTTGCTAAGCAATATTATTATTTTTTGAGGATCCCGTGGTAGTCAGTCGAACACCCCTACAACTGGTGGCTTAAACATTATCACCATTCTTAGCCAACTTCATTGTTGGTTTTGCAGCCACACAAGAACCAAGCCCACCAACCACCTCCTAACTATCTAGTTGGGTACACTACCAGAATTTCTCAGGCCAACCGCCGGTTATACCCATCGAAATCTATAAAAAGGAGAATTCAAAGGCATTTTGGATACAGGGCAGACATATCCATAATCTCCACCAAGTATTGGCCCTCTAACTGGGCCCTAAAGAAAAAGTGTCCCATAGCCTGAGCGGGGTAGGCAATATCTCCTCCTCTCTTCTCCGACAGAGTGCAAAGGTGGCTGCCGTGTATTGGCCCTGGAGGGAATGTAGCCATGGTCCAGCCTTATAAGCCCTATGCCTTTTTTAACTTTGTGGGTTCGAGACTTGCTGGACAGTGGGGGCAGTAATCCACTTGCCTCCAATTCCCGAGCACCAATTTCAGCTCTCCATACAAGCTAACTACCGGAGTAACACTTTTTAAATGGGCCGCTGTGGTTAAGCGCCCACCACCTATCCAGTATTCAGTGGAAGTCTGACAAACCTATGTGGACACCACAGTGGCCCCTCAATACTAAAAAGTTAGAGTGCTAACAAATCTAGTGGAAGAACAGCTGAAATTAGGACATATTGAGGAAACATTTTCAGAATGGAATTCTCCTGTTTTTGTAATACAGAAAAATCAGGCAAATGGCGTTTCTGTTTAGACTTAAGGAATGTAAATTCTACTATAGATCCCCATGGGAGCCTACAACTGGGCTCCCCTCTCCGGCAGCTATTCTAAGGATTGGCCACTAAGTATCATAGATTTAAAAAAGACTGCTTTTACAGCATACCTATCCACCCAGATGATCGGAAAAGGTTTGCATTTCCAGTCCCTTCCATTAATCATAAAGGTCCTTTACATAGGTTTCAGTGGACAGTATTGCCCCAGGGGATGACTAATTCACCTACGATGTGTCAACACTTTGTTCATTAGAGGTTTTGGAGCTTCCATTTAGGTACTAAATTTTCTGGTGCATACATCATTCACTACATGGATGATATCCTGCTGGCTTACTTATAATTCCAGAGATCTCGGAATTTATATATTGATGTGACGGTTTTCCAGAGGCTGGCTTAAAAGTAGCTCGGAAAAAATTCAGATGCAGCCTCCATATAAATATTTGGGCTTATGCTTTGACCTTCTTTTCTGTCGTCCTCAAAATTTCCATTAGTCAGAAAGGGCTCAAAACCTTGAATGATTTTCAAAAACTGCTGGGGATATCAGCTGGGTGCGCCCCCTCCTTGGTATTCCTAACTGTGAGCTCAGTAACCTGTTCCGACCCCCATAATGTGATCCTCCTTTCAAGTAGCCCAAGGCAGCTAACTCCTAACTCTCAGAAGGTATTAGATTTTTATGGGATAGACTTCAAAAATCTTACCTCTCAGATTTAATCCCGGAGAAAGGTATGGTTCTTGGTCTTCCAACACTCCCGAGTCTCCAACTGGTGCTATAGCCCAATTATCTGGACCATTGGAATGGATTCCCTTACATAACAAGCAGAGTCATACTGCTACACCTTACCTTGACATGATAGCTAACCTTATAATTAAGGGAAGATCAAGAACCCATGTATTACTTGGACATGACTCCCATGTAATTGTACTACTTGACCCTAAAAAAGAAATTGAAGCTGTTTTACCATCAGTAGAAATTCTTCAGAGAGCTTTAGTAGATATTTCAGGAGAAATATCTTATCATTACCTAGCTGGAAAAACCTGGGTATTTCTGAAAAAGGACACCTTTTGTATTTTCCACCATTAATACTAAAGCTCCTCCCATTCCTGATGCTCAGTGTATTATATTGATGGCTTCCTATCAGGAAGGGGTGGAATTACTAGGTCTTTCGTTTCGACCACTACTATTACATATTATAAATCTTTGTTAGCAGTGGAACTCGCCACCCCTGATACATTTACTATCCCATGTATCTGGCCCATGTAATGTGGTGAGTGATTCTGCATATATGATTGTTTTTTTTCCTGCCGGAATTGTCCCTGCTTCTTTAGAAATGCCCATAACCATCCCTATAATTCAGGCTACTCACTGCGCTAAGATCTCCTCGAGAAATATTGCAGAACATTCCCTATATACATCTCCCACATCCGTTCTGGCCACATTTCCCGGGCCAATGGTTCAGAAGGGAAGCAAACAGCAGATCTCTTGGCAGCACCATATTTAAATCAGCTGAGGAAGAGCACCAGACTCTACGGCACAGCCATACCATACCTTCATGTGTACACCATGGCATCACATGGAGACAAGCCGAACAAGAGTGTCCAACTGTCACCATCTGTGCTCCTTTGCATTTAATACATCTCTACATGTGCCCAGGGCAAATCCCTCCTCGAAGTTTTACAGACAAACCATTGCCCAGCAGGTGGATATAACTCATACTAGCCTTTCCCATGAGCTGCTTTCCTTCATGTGGTCAGCCGATACATATTCCCACAGTTCCCTTATCGATGTTTCTATGATGATGTCTGAATAAGGCCCCTAAATCTGTTTTGTTCATTTTTACTTTCAGTCTTCTCCGTCATGTTTGGGTATTCCCATACCATAAAAACAGAAAAAATGGTCCCTGCCGCACCACAAAACCTTCAAATCCTTTTTACAGAAGAATGGCGCAGATCAAACATATTACAGGGTACCATATAATCCACAAGGACAAGGAAAATGGTTGTGTGTTGCCTAGGCAGCAAAGGCTCAGCTGACTGAAAACAGCATGAAAAACTAATTATGCCTCCAGTAGTTCTTTATCTTGCATTATTCACCTTAAACTTAAATACTTTACCTCAAAGGAATCTATACCACAACTTGGCTGAAGCGTCACTTCAAGAGAGAGATATGCAAACTCAAAACAGTCAATTCACCTATCTGGTGAAAAGTGTTGTCAAATGGATTTCAGTCACCTCCTCATTCAGGGGAGAAGGAGGCTATGCTTTCTTTCTACCACGAGCGATAACCCTGCCAAGAGACTCTGGGTTCCTCTACTGGAAACTTATTAGAAGACTAAGGATTCTCAAAATCAGAAAGCAACTCATTGCTTTCAATACATAAAGTCTTAAGCATTTTAAATTACAAGTTGCTGTTTAAATTTTCCTGGATGGTTTCATTTTAACTAATGATCTTGATTTTTGCAGTTTGTGATCATGGTTCCGCTGTCTAATACTCTTTTTACAGCTAAATAATGTACTGCTTTCTTACTACAAAAAAAGTGGAAAAATGGGTGGACTCCTGAATATAGTGCTCAATGTCAATATGTTTCAAGGACTAATGTTAAAGTTTCCTTTTAATGTTTTTGCTCCCAGG
>JAJIBD010023004.1:0-41798 GCA_021461705.1 Cryptotis parvus | reverse complement strand
AATGGTTTGAGGCGCTCTTTATGTCCTGGAGCTAGAGTCTTGGGGTGACTAGAAGATTATCCCACCCGCGACAAAGCCTGGCAAGCTACCCGTGTCATATTTGACATGCCAAATACTAGTAACAATTATAGACCTCATTCCCATGACTTAATGGAATGGTTTGAGGCTCTTTATGTTCCTGGAGCGGAATGATGCCTTTGGGCTATCTCGCATGTGACAGGACATATTGAGATGTTACTGGTGCCTTCTTGAGTAATCGATGATATACGGGAGGTCAAATGATCAAGTGGTCAAGTGTCTGATACTGAAAAGTTATTTTGAAAGGCAGAACAAGTGATCAATTCACAGAATAAAGGGAGAAAAGCTTAATTGAAAATTCTTCAAGTGGATTTCCTAGCACTATGAAAACAAATATATGATCTTTATGCAACAAATTGTAACTTTAAGCATTTATTTATTTTGCTTTGGTATGATTTCATAATTTGGAAGCAAATAATTATGGAAGTAATAAACATTTTAAGCAGTTTAAAGATATTCTCATTTGGGCTTACTAATTATTGCATGAAAACAAAAGTTTTTATATTGCTTCTAGAACAATTTTCACATCCTATCAAAATTTCATTTTACAGATTAACAAATAGCATCACTTTCTGCTTTTGTTTTCTGTTAAGCCTTATATCCTAGAAAGTAAAAGGTAGAATTTGGAGTTGAATCTAGGGTGGCATTTTCTATAGGACAGGTAGTATCTTATTTGTCTTGAAGAAGCACTCTAATTTAGAAATATCAAAGTATTTTGTTTTTCCATATACCTTGGAAAAGATAAGCTCAAAGTAAGAAAAAAAGAAAATCTAAAGGGGTTATATAAGGTAATCATATGACTACTGCTCACCAATGACCAGGGTGGAACAAAATATTGGTTGGGAAGAATATGAAATGGGAGAGGAGTTCATAAAACTAAAGGAAAGGATGACGGGCCACTATTTAGTGCTCTTTCAAATACTTGTGGTTTCACTTCTAGTGCCAATTAGTGCTGCGGTGATCTTATGCTATGCTATGTAATCTTATGCTATGAGGTAGCGCTCTCTATCCTAACTGCAGCTTTCCCCCCACATACACTTGTGGCAAGCTTTCAACCAAGGACCAACTCCTGGCAGTTGTTTTACTGTCCTTGGATATTGTTGCATAATTTTTTTACACTTTGAGTCACAACCCAGCCATACTCAGGGTTTATTTCTGGCTCTACACGCAGGATTTACTCCCGGCGAGGCTTGGGGAACTTTATGGGATGTCGGAGAATTGAACCTGGGTCGACTGCATGCAAGGCAAACGTCCTACTGCCGTGCTATCACTCTGGCCCTTGTTTTTTAATGTTCCACAAATCAGTTCATTCTATGTCTGCCCCTCTCTTTCTGACTCATTTCACTCAGCATGATTCTGCCCCTCAAGATGTTGCAGGTGTGGCTGCAGTTTCCAGTTGCATTGGCAGGTGGCAGACAGGGAGACAGGTTTGTGTACACCCAGGGCTCTGCTCTGTGGGCACCGGATTGTTGATGGCCTGACATAGCAAAAGACTGGGTCCCCTGGGATGAACCGAGAGCCACGGCAGAGTCTGGCAAGCTACTCGTGGAGTATTCAATATGCCAAAAAACAGTAACAATAATGGACCTCATTCCCAATGAATGGAGATGTTACTGGCACCCGCTTGAGCAAATCGATGCATGATGGGAAGACAAGTGATACAAGTGATGCAAGTGATGAGGTAGCTCTGTACTTCCTATACCCTGGTTCCTCTGAACTTGTATATATCCGTAAGACTCTCAGCTTCTGTATACAAACTACTCCAGTGTTCAGGGATTTCAATCTACTGTAGCTACTATTTAATTAATTGGGAAAATCATTTATTTATTCAAGTACAAAGTTCCAAAATTCATGAAACTATGACCTATCACAAAACATTGAGCATTGCCTGCTTTTACTCTTTTTTTCTTTCCCTTCTGTCTCAAATAAATAGTGCTGTGACAATAGAAATATTGCTGAATTGGAAAGGTTACCTCAATTAGAGATATTGCAAGTGGCTCAAAGGTCAGGCAGAGTTAGATACTCTTTTTATATGGAATAGCAAGTAATAGTGTAAAGAACTAGATGGGGGAGGGGATAAGATGATTATGGATTCCTTTGGAGAGTACTTTATCATGAGTTGGTTTCCTGCTCAGAGGAGATTATTATGAAGAGGTTGTTTCTAAATTTCAAGAAAAAAGTTAAAATTCAGGAATCTATGGGTAAAAAATAAATTTCTAAGTCTAGATTAATAGAAAGAGACAAACCATACTAATGAATAGAAAGCGGAGCTAATGATTCAGAAAACAAATAATGGAGATTTTCAGGATCTAAAAGTGGTCTATCTTAGGGAGTCCTCAGTCATTGTTTTTTCAGACATATTGAGAGGAATTTTTTTTAATTTAATGTTATCTCTAATCACAAAACATTGCAGCTTTTTTAACCATTAACTGAAGCATAAAATAGAGCCATGGTAAAATTAAGAATTGCCAGTGGTTAAATGAGAAACATCTGAACATGTAAACATCTTCCTGTTTGTATTTCTCATGACCTATCATACATTCTTGCTCTGTGGGATAACCTTCCAAGTAAATTTCCTGAAGACAGAGCTTTTTTTTTTCATTTTAGGTACTTTTGGGAATAATAGTAAAAGAAAAATAGTAACAGGCAACCCTCACGTTTAATCTAAATTAAGGGTATGTATTATAGTATAATAGGATGAGAGATACTTGACTAATCTTTCAAGTTTTCACTTTGCTCTGAAAATTATTTCACTTTGCTCTATAAATGTAAAAGTCTTGAGAAGCTGAAGATATGCATTAAAACTACATACCTGTACTTGAAATAGAAATAACTCCAGAAGGATCTCAATTTCTTTAACATACTATCCAACGTCATGCTTCTGGTTTTATTTACATGACTAGGACTCTCAATAAAATAACTTTATGGCATATTTGGTGAACAAGTCATCCTTTAAAACATAGTCAAAGATTATATTTGTGTATTGCCTTTGAAGTGAAGGCTTGTTACCATATGTCTTGTGGGTATGAGGGTCTCCATAAATGTGTCCTTTTTTTCTCTTGCTTAACCTTGTAATCACCTCACTTTTATTAGAATGATAATTTATTGACCATCTGCATATCACTTCTATCTATAAAAATTCAAATCCCTTTAGAGAAGGGAGAACTCATCTTTAAGCTCCTGAATCATGTTTTGCTTGATATTATTTGTTTTGTTGGTTGAAAGATGTGACTTTGTGAATCTCTTACTGTTGCAGGACTCCTAAGGGCCGCTGCATCTGCTCTGGATTGCCTCCCCGCAAATAACTCCATAGATAAGGGGGTAGTCTAAATGTGGCAGTTTATCCGACCATGTATGCTGTACTAGCTGGTATAAATATTCTCCCATGCTATCACAATCATCGTGGGACTAGCTAGATCTTACCAGCATATTAGCCTGGCCATGTAGGACACCTAAGTAATTAGACCAGAGAGAAATGCTGTTTGCTTCCAAGCAAACAAGCATGGCTCCCTGATATACTCAAAGGCAACTAAAATATAAAACTACAATGAAGTAGAGGAGACTTGTGAAGGCTTGGAGAAATATCATTATTTGCAGATGACATGATATTATACCTAGAGAACCCTAAACTCTCTACCAAAAAACTCCTAGAAACAATAGACACATAGAGTAAAGTGGCAGGATACAAAATCAACACGCAAAAAGTCGGTGGCTTTCCTATATACAAATAACGAAAGAGAAAGAAAGGGATATTAAGGAAACAATTCCATTCACAATTGTGCCACAGAAAATCAAATACCTAGGAATCAACTTACCCAAGTGTGTAAAGGACCTGTATAAAGAAAACTACAAGACACTACTCCAAGAGATAAAAGAGGACACAAGGAAATGGAAACATATTCCCTGCTCATGGATGGGGAGAATCAACATTGTCAAAATGGTAATACTCCCTAGAGCTCTGTACAGATTCAATGCAATCCCTATAAGGATACCCATGACATTCTTCAAGGAAATTGACCAAACAATCCTGAAATTTGTATGGAACGATAAACCCCAAGGATAGCTAAAGCAATCCTCGGGAAAAAGAAGATGGGAGGCATCACCTTACCCAACTTCAAACTGTACTACAAGGCAGTAGTAATTAAAACAGCATGGTATTGGAATAAAAACAGACCCGTGGACCTATGGAATAGAATTGAGTATCCTGACACCCAACCTCAAACGTATGATCATTTAATCTTTGATAAAGGTGCAACGAGTTTAAAATGGAGTAAGGAAAGCCTCTTCAATAAGTGGTGTTGGGAAAACTGGGCAGCGACATGTAAAAGAATGAATTTGAACCTGTGTCTAACACCATGCACAAAAATCAGATCAAAATGGATTAAAGATCTCAATATCAGACTTGAATCCATAAAGTACATTGAAGAAAATATAGGAAAAACCCTCCATGACATTGAAGCTAAAGGCATCTTCAAAGATGAAACATCACTAACAAAGCAACTAGAAGAAAAGAGATAAACATATGGGACTACATGAAACTAAAAAGCTTCTGCACCTCAAAAGAAACAGTGACTAAGATACAAAAGCAGTCCACAGAATGGGAAAGAATATTCACCCAATACACATCCGATAAGGGGTTAATATCCAGGATATATCAGGCACTGGTAGAACTTTACAAGAAGAAAACAAACAACCCCATCAAAAAAATGGGAGAAGAAATGAACAGAAACTTCAGCCAGGAAGAAATTCGAATGGCCAAAAAACATATGAAAAAATGCTCATCATCACTAATCATCAGAGAGATGCAAATCAAAACAACAATGAGATACCACTTTACACCACAGAGACTGGCACATATTCAAAAGAACAAGAACAACAAGTGCTGGCGTGGGTGTGGGGAAAAGGGGACACTCATCCATTGTTGGTGGGAATGCCGGCTGGTACAGCCTTTCTGGAAAACAATATGGACTTTCCTCCAAAGACTAGAAATTGAACTCCCATTTGACCCAGCGATACCACTCCTGGGAATCTACTCTGGGAAGCCAAAAATACGCAGCGGAAACACCATCCCTACTTTTATGTTCATAGCAGCATTATTCACAATAGCCAGAATCTGGAAGCAACCAGAGTGCCTGAAAATCGATGACTGGATAAAAAAGCTTTGGTACATCTACACAATGGAATACTATGCAGCTGTTAGGAAAAATGAAGTTATAAAATTTGCCTATAAATGGATGGACATGGAGAAGATTATGTTGAGCGAAATTAGCCAAAAGGAGAGAGACAGATACAGAATGACTGCATTTATCTGCATAACATAAATATATAGGTACATATTATGATACCAATATCCAAGATCAAGTGAAACATATATCAGGAGGTCCTGTCAAAGGTGGAAATTATCACAAACGTGTGGGATTCAGAGGCTAGGTAAGACAGAAATGGAACAGTGTGCTGACAATTGTTGAGGGTACTAATGCCAACCTAGAACTGAGCATTAAATAGAGGCAAAAGATACACATGACAACCCTTTAATGTACGTTCTGTAATTCATAGTCTGGGGGGAAGGAAAAGAGAAAGAGAGAGGTAATGGAAAGAAATCAAGAACCTGCCATGGAGCAGGGCTGGGGAGGAGGGGGAGGGAACCGGGGATGTTGGTGGTGGGAGATTGGCACTGGTGGCGGGATGGGTGCTTCAACACTGTTTGACCAAAACCCAAATATGAACTTTTTAATTGTATATCTTTGTAAATTTAAAAATAAAAAAATTAAAAATAAAAAAATAAAAAAAAATAAAAAAAAACAGGAACACATAAAAAAAAAAGAAGTCCTAAAACGAAACTTAGCATATGAGAATGCTAATCAAAATGTCGAGCATTACTATATAGTATTAAGGAAAAGGATGACCTCATGGGGTATATAAAGGCCTGTAGAAATGTCGGTTTAACTTCCCATAGAACACAGGATGATATAGAGGCTTATCCCATACAGCAGGAGGATCAGGAGAGGGATGAAATGTCAAACAGCTTTAGGGGGGGAGAAACAATAAACTTCAAAGGATAAACAATAATTGGAGAAACTATTCTAATAATAGCAACTCCACCCTCGGAGGGCCCCACCTGGACCATGCCCAAGGTGCAGAAAAGGAAAACATTGGGCCAGAGACTGTCGGTCTTGGAGGCGAAGTCAGCCTCAGGCTTCATCTGGACAGATAACCTGCTTTAGCTTCGGAAAGAAGGGACACACCCAAAGAGATTGCCCATCTTCTAAAACTATCAATACAGGGCAACATTCTAATAATCCCTTTATAGGAAATGTTACATGGACCCCCTCCCAGGTTCCACAAGCTCCGGTAGGCTCAAATAACATCTATGCCTCCCCTATGCGGGAAACTGGGTGGGGGGGCAGCCCCAGGCCCAGCTGAATCCAGGGGCACTCTCCTTCATTCCACCTGCCCAGTATCCTCCGAATCAGAGTCCACAGAATTACAGTCAATAAATGCTCTCTGGCCTACCCCATCAGGCAATGGCAGTCTCGACATTCTCTGCCCTAAGACGGTCACAATATACCCAAGTCAAGACCCCTACATGCTAAAAACAGGGATAAAAGGACCTGCTCCCCAGGTAGTATGGGTTTAATTCAGGGGGGGCGATTGGCTGAAATTTAAGGGAATTATGGTACATTTCGGACTTCTGGATCCTGAATCTCATGGAGAGATAATACTGTCAATATCTGTGCCAACTAAATGGACTTTTAAAAAAGGGGGGAACCACTTGCTAAACTATTATTATTTTTTGAGGATCCGTGTAGTCAGTCCGAACACCCTACAACTGGTGGCTTAAACAGTACCAACCATTCTGCCAACTTCATTGTTGGTTATGCAGCCACACAGAACCAAGCCCACCAGCCACCTTCTAACTATCTAGTTGGGTACACTACCAGAATTTCTCAGGCCAACCGGCCGGTTATACCCATCGAAATCTATAAAAGGAAATTCAAAGGCATTTTGGATACAGGGGCAGACATATCCATAATCTCCACCAAGTATTGGCCCTCTAACTGGGCCCTAAAGAAAGTGTCCCATAGCCTGAGCGGGGTAGGCAATATCTCCTCCTCTCTTCTCCGACAGAGTGCAAGGTGGCTGCCGTGTATTGGCCCTGAAGGGAATGTAGCCATGGTCCAGCCTTATATAGCCCCTATGCCTTTAACTTTATGGGGTCGAGACATGCTGGAGCAGTGGGGGGCAGTAATCCACATACCTCGTCCAATTCCCCGTCGAGCACCAATTCCAGCTCTCCATAATAAGCCTAACACCGGGAGTAACACTTTTTAATTGGGGCCGCTGTGGTTAAGCGCCCACCACCTATCCGTATTCAGTGGAAGTCTGACAAACCTATATGGACACCACAGTGGCCCCTCAATACCAAAAAGTTAGAGGTGCTAACAAATCTAGTGGAAGAACAGCTGAAATTAGGACATATTGAGGAAACATTTTCAGAATGGAATTCTCCTGTTTTTGTAATACAGAAAAAAAATCAGGCAAATGGCGTTTGCTGATTGACTTAAGGAATGTAAATTCTACTATGGTCCCCATGGGAGCCCTACAACCTGGGCTCCCTCTCCAGCAGCTATTCCTAAGGATTGGCCACTAATTATCATAGATTTAAAAGACTGCTTTTACAGCATACCTATCCACCCAGATGATCGGAAAAGGTTTGCATTTTCAGTCCCTTCCATTAATCATAAAGGTCCTTTACATAGGTTTCAGTGGACAGTATTGCCCCAAGGGATGACTAATTCACCTACGATGTGTCAACACTTTGTTCTTGAGGTTTTGCGACCCATTCGGTGCTAAATTTTCTGGTGCATACATCATTCACTACATGGATGATATCCTGCTAGCTTGTGATAATTCCAGAGATCTCCAGAATTTATATAATGATGTAATGACAGTTTTACCAGAGGCTGGCTTAAAAGTAGCTCGGAAAAAATTCAGATGCAGCCTCCATATGAATATTTGGGCTATGCTCTTGACCGCACTACAGTGCGTCCTCAAAAAATTTCCATTAGTCAGAAAGGGCTCAAAACCTTGAATGATTTTCAAAACTGCTGGGGGATATCAACTGGGTGCGCCCCTCCCTTGGTATTCCTAACTGTGAGCTCAGTAACCTGTTCCACACCCTTGAATGTGATCCTGCTTTAAATAGCCCAAGGCAGCTAACTCCTAAAGCTCAGAAGGAATTAGATTTTTTTCATGGATCGGCTTCAAAAATCTTACCTCTCCAGATTTAATCCCGGAGAAAAGGTATGGTTCTTGGTCTTCAACACTCCCGGAGTCTCCAACTGGTGCTATAGCCCAATTATCTGGACCGTTAGAATGGATTTACTTACATAACAAGCAGAATCGTACTGCTACACCTTACCTTGACATGATAGCTAACCTTATAATTAAGGGAAGATCAAGAACCCATGTATTACTTGGACATGATCCCCATGTAATTGTACTACCTGACCCTAAAAAGAAATTGAAGCTGTTTTACCACTCAGTGAAATTCTTCAGAGAGCTTTAGCAGATATTTCAGGAGAAATATCTTATCATTACCCAGCTGGAAAAACCTGGGTATTTCTGAAAAGGACACCTTTTGTAATTTCCACCATTGTCCGCTCCTCTCCCATTCCTGATGCTCCAGTGTATTATATTGATGGCTCCTCATCAGGAAGGGGTGGAATTACAGGTCCTTCGTTGACCACTACTGTACATACAAATTATAAATCTGCCCAACAAGTGGAACTCGCCACCCTGATACATTTACTATCCCATGTATCTGGCCCATGTAATGTGGTGAGTGATTCTGCATATGTAGTTGTTTTTTTTTCCTGGAATTGTCACTGCTTCTTTAAATGCCCATAATCCTATAATTCAGGAGCTACTCCATAAACTACAAGATCTCCTCCGAAATAGAACATTCCCTATATACATCTCCCACATCCGTTCTCACAGCCGACTCCCGGGCCAATGGTTCGAGGAAGCGAAGCAGCAGATCTCTTGGCAGCACCAGTATTTAAATCAGCTGAGGAAGAGCACCAGACTCTACATACAAATGCCCGCCGCCTTCATGTACACCATGGCATCCCATGGAGACAAGCTAGACAAATTGTCCGCAACTGTCCTGTCTGTGCTCCTTTACATTGTACATCTCATGTAGCAGGAGCAAATCCTCGAGTTTTACAGACAAACTAATTGTGGCAGATGGATATAACTCATACTAACTTATTTCCCAACAAACCTTTCCTTCATGTGGTCATCGATACATATTCCCGGTTCATATGGGCTGTTCCTATGATGTCTGAATGAGCTAAATCTGTTTGTTCATTTTTACTCCAGTGCTTCTCCGTCATGGGTATTCCCCATACCATAAAAACAGAAAATGGTCCTGCTTACACCATCAAAACCTTCAAATCCTTTTTGCGAAGAATGGCAGATCAAACATATTACAGGAATTCCATATAATCCACAAGGACAAGGAATAGTTGAACGTGCCCACAGAACGCTTAAAACTCAGCTATTAAAGCAACGAAAAACAAGTATGCCTCCAATGGATTCTTTATCTTTAACATTATTCACCTTAAACTTCTTAAATATACCTCAAGGAGATCCCTATACCATGGCTGAACGTCACTTCCAAGAAGATATGCAAACTCAAAAACAGTCAATTCACCTATCTGGGTGAAAATTGATGATAAATGGATTGCAAGTCACCTCCTCATTCGGGGAAGAGGCTATGCTTTCATTTCTACAGACGATAACCCTGCCAAGAGACTCTGGGTTCCTCTGCGACTTGTTAAGACTAGAATTCTCCAAGAATCAGAAAACAACTAATTCTTTCAATATAAAGTCTTAAATTTTAAATTGCAAGTTGCTGTTTAAACTTCCTGGATTGGTTCATTTTAATAATGATCTTGTTTTGCAGTTTGTGATCATGGTTCATGTCTAATATCTTGCCTTACAGCCTAAATATTTTCTTTCTTACAAAAAAAAAGGTGGAAAAATGGGTGGACTCTGAATATAGTGCTCAATGTCAATATGTTTCAAGGACTAATGTTAAAGTTTCCTTTTTTAATGTTTTGCTCACAGGTATTTGCAGAAAAAGAACTTCGCTGCTGCAGATTCTTTCTATGTTGCTCGAGGCTTTGGACTCTGATCACAGTGCTCATTACAAAAATGTTTGCTAAATCAATGAAAAATTGTTTTTCTAATGATTCTGTTTACAGGATGAGATATTCGAATCCAGTAAACCTGCGCTACAGTGCTCAATACTCTGAGACTCCTAAAACAGTTCTCGCTAAAATTTAATAATTTGCAAAACTAATTTTTCCCAATGCTCTATTCACAGGAAAAGACACTTTCTCACCATCATTTGCTGGCTTTATATTCATGAAGCGCTTGACTCGTTACCATTTATCACCCTAAATGGGTCACATATACAGCTGTAAGATATTGATCGATCAAATGTTTGTGTGCGTGTGTGTGCATGTGTTGGCCACCATTATGTTTGTGATTAATGTTGTGTCTATGTTATGTCTCAACTACTACCTTCTCAATTTCTGACCACTACAAACCTCTATTACATTCATCAGCTCCACTGCTGATCCACTAGATTTATCAATTTTTTTTTTTTTTTGCTTTTTTGGGTCACACCCGGCAATGCTCAGGGGTTACTCCTGGCTCTTCACTCAGGAATCACTCCTGGCGGTGCTTGGGGGACCATATGGGGACGCCGGGGATCGAACCCGGGCGGCACAGGCCGCGTGCAAGGCAAACGCCCTACCCGCTGGGCTATAGCTCCGGCCCAGATTTATCAATTTTAAAATCATCAATACTCATACTTATTTCCCTGCTCCACCCATGTTGGAGCTTCTTTATGTTCTTCTCTCCATCCCAGACTTGGATCCCTACAAAGCCTTAAAATCTCTACTTGTGATTAACCTCGAAAAGTGTTTTTGTCTCGCCTAAAATTAAGCTACAGGTACAGTTACCGTTGCCAGTGTTCCCTTGCTGAAGAAGCCCTGCAAGACACCCACACCGATGTTCCTGACACCTGTTCCAGCGCTCAAGTCTCCTGTTCCAGTGTTCGAGATATTACACCAATGTTCCAGACACCTGTTCCAGCACTCAAGACTCCTGTTCCAGAGTTCGAGATATTTGTTCCCTTGTTCCAGAGACCCAATCCAGTTTTCCTGACAATTCAACGAGTTTCTGATCGCTGCTCTCCAGAGACTCATACTCATATGATCACCGCTATTGCTGTTCCAGAAGTAGCCCCACAGACTTTGTTCCAGACACCCGACTTTACATAAAATATAGCAAATTGACTCTCACAAATTATGGACAGTGCAAACTATAGTCCGTTATAATCAGACAGCTAGAAACACTTTGTCATGAACTTTGCTTTGGGTCCAAAAACAAGTTAGGATCCTAAAGTAACATGTATTATCATTTTGTAATTGGAATTGTTTTTTCTTATCTTAATTTTCTGTACATTACTAAATATTTCTTACCTTTTCAATTTTTATTAGTAAACTAATCAGGGGAGTTGTTGCAGGACTCCTAAGGGCCGCTGCATCTGCTCTGGATTGCCTCCCTAAATCACTCCATAGATAAGGGGGTAGTCTAAATGTGGCAGTTTATTCGACCATGTATGCTGTACTAGCTGGTATAAATATTCTCCCATGCTATCACAATCATCGTGGGACTAGCTAGATCTTACCAGCATATTAGCCTGGCCACGTAAGGACACCTAAGTAATTAGACCAGAGAGAAATGCTGTTTGCTTCCAAGCAAACAAGCATGGCTCCCTGATATACTCAAAGGCAACTAAAATATAAAACTACAATGAAGTAGAGGAGACTTGTGAAGGTTTGGAGAAATATTTAACTGGCATTGGTGTTGGTCAAGGTACAGAGACATGCCATCTCAGAAACCCCCTTCTCTACACTACAAAAGCATTCCTAAGCAGATTTCGGCTCAAAACATTAGCACAGTAAAGGCCCTAGGTGAGGTGCAGGGAGGGATTACCTAAGGGCATTGGACCCTCCCTGCTTTCCATAACAGTGGGAGGAAGGTCTGAGTTACAGGGATATAAACTAGCCGGTTCCCGCTCTCGCGCCCTTCTTCCTTGTGGGATCTCTCTCCTTGTGAGCGTGCATTCCCCTTGGAAGCCTTTACACGTGGTGGTCGCCATCTTGCCCTACACGTGGCTGGGGTTCTAGCCTGGAATCCTAAGCATCGGGTTTTTCCTTTTGCTGATTTGTATGCCTGAACCTGTGATAAGTAAAGCCTTTTAAAACTGCATCGGATTCCTGAGTTTTCATCCGTTCCTCGCCGGCTTCAGAGGTAGAAGGGAACTTCGCTTCCCGGCACTGTCGGGGACCCGGCGGAGCGCCCGACATCTTACTTTAATAAAATCCCTGGTGTTCTGACAGTCTGGTCTTCCTGATATGCATTTTTAGAAGAAAAGGTGCTTTCAGTTCAGGGCAGGAGAGATAGCCCAGCGGGAAGGGCCGGCCTGTGCCAGCCTGAGTTCGATCCCCGGCATCCCATATGGTCCCCAGAGCACAGCCAGGAGTCATTCCTGAGTGCAGAGCCAGGAGTAACCCCTGAGCATCGCGGGTGTGACCCAAAAAAGCAAAAAACAAAAAAGTTGCTTTCAGTTCAGACTCAGGAAACAAAGAAAAACAGAACCACTGATTTGTAGTGTCTTCCCTTCCCTCCATCCCAGCCTGCCTGCTTTTCTCCTTCCTTGCTTCCTTGCTTCCTTCCTTCCTTCCTTCCTTCCTTCCTTCCTTCCTTCCTTCCTTCCTTCCTTCCTTCCTTCCTTCCTTCCTTCCTCCTTTCGTTTTTGCTACTAGATAATCTTTACTATAATTTAATGCCTTGCTCAGGGGCCTATGCAGTACCAGGAATTGAGCCGTGGCCAGCCACCCCAGAAGAGCCTCACAACAAGCCAGACAACCCCCACTCCATGAGGGCCTCCATTTTCCACATCCATACTTCCCCCTCGTCAGAACTCCACCCAGCAGACCAGCCTATCACAGCCCGGCTCATCAATACATGCTGGATTTTGAGATGACTACAAAGTATGCTACCCGTACGGCAGAGCCTGGCAAGCTACCCGTGTCGTATTTGATATGCCAGATACCAGTAACAATTATAGACCTCATTCCCATGACCTGATGAAATGGTTTGAGGCTCTTTTTGCTCATGGAGCAAGCAGGTGCCCTTGGGCTCTACTTGCATGAGACAGGACATATGGAGATGTTACTGGTGCTGCTCGAGCACATCGATGATGAATGTGAAGACAGTGATACAGTGACAGTGATAATTTAATGCTGCTAATTGAAAGAGACAACCTGATTTAAAACTGAAACTTTGAAAGAAGCAATAGTGGGTAACATCTGAAAGTGTTTTTGTTTTTATACAGATGCTTTTTTTTTTAAAGTAAATAGCTGATTAAGAAAAGGACTCTTAAAATTAATTCATGCCATATGGGTGTATATTTGTCACATTAAGATCTCAAAGTTAAGATGACCTTGTTTAAAAGGAAGTGCTAATGGGATTTTTACTATATTGAATAGAGTTTTACGCTTCTATCTCCAATACATCTAATGTAAGATCACCTAATTTATTGCCATGGTACGTAATTATATCTGTGAATGCATGTGTTTATTGACTTTGAAACTGTGAATAGTGTCATCATTGATAGTATTAGAAAAACTAAAATGGGAACTAATATTACCTTATCACATTAATCTGGCTTATAATTTTACATCTTGAAATTTCTTCTGTGATGAAATATCCTGTATTTTCTTTTAGCCTTTTCTCAACCAGATGTATCAGACTCAATATTATGCCGGGTGCTTTCACTACGTTTAGGTCATAGCTGTCATTAACTAAGAAATCCTAAGGGTGGGGAGAAAAGTTATCAGGGGAAAACTATAAAAGCAAGCAAAAACTCTGCCAAAACATTCAGATTTGCAGCAGGTAGAAGTTCTTATATAAACAGAATCCTGAGTTAGGGAAAGGAAAAAGCAAACACTGAATTACTAGTCTGCACATTGCATAGTGAACCAGAGAGCCACAGATGTTTCCAGGTTTATGTCTGATATATGGAAAGATGAATGATTTATGTATTTTCATTTTTATGATGGTAAGATTGAAGTGAATTGTTCTGTAAGTAACAACTCATGAGATGGTGGAACATATGTTGGAAAGCTCAGTGGCTTAGATTCTGAAACTGGCTACTCTGCCCTCTCTTCAAGCTAAACCTATATTATTTCAAATTAATAGAATTCTGCTGTTCTAATACAATTATTTATTATTCTGTAATTAAAATAGATAGTGAAAAATTATTTTAAATATTGGAAAAATATTCATTTGTTCTTTGTTGAAAAATCTAAATGATATTTAGTAACACACAATTTACAAAAGGCTTTCAGTCAATGTCCTTTGAAAGCAAAGAGTAATGCAATAGAACAAGAATGTTTTACCCTTTTTACCTTCAACAAGCTGTACTCAGTAGTCTTTAGAACAATACATTTAAGCTCACTTTCCTAGCACTTGGTATATCAGGATATTGTTCTATAAAATGTTTGTTGTGGATCGCTTTATTGAGCAATATGAGTTGTTATAACCTACAGCCATTAAAAACTGGAGGCAGAATAGAGAGTACAAAGGTTTGCCTGATAGGCAGCTGACTCTGATCAAGTCCCTGACACGACCTTTAGTGCCTCTGATGACAGCTAGGATAAACCCTAGACCACAAGCTAAGTCTGGCCCCTAATCACTGCTAAATTTGATCCAAATATCAATAAGTAAATGCTATGGTCCTTTGAATTTGATTTTTAAATTACTTATATAATGAATACATTGACCTCATTCTCAGAATAACTTTCCTACATTTTTTCTTTTCATTATGTCTAGAACACCAAAAATGGGCCAATCACATATATCAACTCTACCTGACTTTCAAATATACTTGAAAATAGTTGTTCAATGTACAAATCAGAGCTTACTTAATTTGAGCACAGATCACTTGATCACTTGAATCCTGTTATTCATCGATTTGCTCGGCGGGCACCAGTAACATTTCCATTAGACCCTATCACGTGCCAATGTAGCCCAATGTCATCTGGTTGATTCAGGATTATGAAGAGCCTCAAACCGTTCCTTGAAATTTTATCAGGCACTGCTTGTTCGCCTTTCTTACTGCTGCTGTATTAAGGGCTCTTTCGGGTCAGGAAAATAAACATTTTTGTTACTGGTTTTGGCATATCGAACACGCATAGATAAATTTGACTAAAGAAAACATCATTCAAGGACTTTGTAAAAAATAAAGCATATTAGACTTTATTGAATAAAAGAGGTGAAAGTGGGCAACCTTGTCTTGTCTCTGATCTCAGGGGGAAGGCTTTCAACTTTCCCCATTGAGAATGATGCTGGCTGTGGGCTTTTGGTAGATGGCTGTAACTATCTTGAGGAAAGTCCCTTCAATTCCCATTTTCTGGAGGGTTTTAATCATGAGCGGGTGCTGGATCTTGTCAAATGCTTTCTCTGCGTCTATTGATAGGATCATATGGTTTTTATTTTTTTCTCTTATTGATATGATGTATTATGTTGATTGACTTGCGAATGTTGAACCATCCTTGCATACCTGGGATGAATCCTACTTGGTCATGATGTATAAAGAAACTTTGGTACATCTACACAATGGACTATTATGCAGCTGTTAGGATAAATGAAGTTATGAAATTTGCCTATAAAAGAAAGGATGGACATGGAGAGGATCATGTTGAGTCAAATTAGCCAAAAGGAGAGAGACAGATATTTGCGTGACATAAATATTTATATGTACATATTATGAACCAATATCCAAGGTCAAGTGAAACATGTATCAGGAGGTCTTGTCTAAGGTGGAAATTATCACAAACGTGTGGGAGTCAGAGGCTAGGTAAGACAGAAAATAGAACAGTGTGCTAACAATTGTCGAGGGTACTAATGCCAACCTAGAACTGAGCATTAAATAGAGGCAAAATGATACACACGCCAACCCTTTAATGTATGTTCTGTAATCCATAGTTTGGAGGGGAAGGAAAAGAGAAAGAGAGAGAAATGGAAAGAAATAAAGAACCTGCCATGGAGGAGGGCTGGGGGGGGGAGGGAACCGGGGATGTTGGTGGTGGGAGATGGGCACTGGTGGCAGGATGGGTGCTGCAACACTGTTTGACCAAAACCCAAATATGAACTTTTTAATTGTATATCTTTGTAATTGTAAAATTAAAAAAAATTTAAAAAAATTTAAAAAAAAGTTCTGTCAAATATGTCTAAAACAGTACAACTTCAATTTAAACAATATTATATGTCAAATTTTATTAATAAAAAGGAAAACTAAGAAAACAAAAAAAGCATATTAGACTTTATAATTATACTTAAGCTAAAAGACATCTTAATACAAGCATCTTTACATTAAATAAGTGCTTTCTGGCTAAAAATGTGAAATTTTCTACAGTGCAACTAAAAGTTAAGTCTTCACTATCATGTTAGGCACAGACTTTATGCAGAGACTGAAAATTATCACTTGTTTTATTCAAATCAACAGCAAGAAATGTAAAAGCAATAACTATTAATTATGTTATATTACCTCAAGTAACAATGATGTTTAAGCATGGAAAATAAAAAGCACAAAATGAGAGATGATGCAAGATTTAGTGTACATATAAAAAATCTGTCAGTGTTTTAAGACTGAAGAAAATTAATGCTTTTCAAGTTCAATCAAGTCACAAATTATTAATATGTCAATTTTTAGTACTGTTCTTATTTTATATTTCCAAGCTGCTTAATAAATTATAGAGGATTATATAACTTAATCTTCAATTAAAGAATGACTATTCTACATCTCAATTGAATTATCAAGTTTTATTAATTTACTCTCTTCAACAATAACATTATTTCTACATATTTGCTTAGGAAGAAAAATGATCTATAGCATGACAATAAGGTAAAACAGTATTTTAAACTCTTAGATGAAGAATCTTAGAAACTCACACTAAACTTGAAAAAAGCTTTGATATGTTTCCATATTAAAATTGTTGGTTATTCTGAAATGAAGCCAGCATTTCAAATATTTTTGTCAGTAAGTAAGTAAATACTGATAGCTATAAATATGTAGACTCTATAGGAAATAATAACTACTTAATAGTTAAGCTATATTTAATAGTAGTTTCATGTGAAGCAAGTTATAGAATATAATAGTTTTCATATGTATTAGCTACATAACACTAACCTCATTTCTTCTTTCCAGGATGTTTCCATATATATATATATATATAAAATAAGCCATTCACAAATTTACTCATTAAAGTTCTCTTGAAGTCCAATGGAATTAATAAGCTTATAACTGTTTTTTAAAACCTAAGATAAGACTGAGTGTAACTGAAAAAATAACAAATATGGAAAGTAACACAACAAAGAAGGATCCTTTGGGGCCAAGAAATAGTATTGCAGGCAGGGTATTTAAATCACACGTGGAGGATCCATTCAATGCATGGGTCTTTAAATAGTCCTGGATACCTCCAGGAGTGATTCCTAAGCACAGAACCAGAGATAAGCCCTGGGCACTGTAAGTTCTGCACTCCCCTGAAAAAAGACTCATTTTATTTGTTTTTTTTTGTTTTAGTGTTACACCTGTGCTCAGAGCATATACCTAGTTGATCCAGGAATCAAACCATACAAATGGCAAGTGCCTAGTCTGGTGTACTACAAAGTAATTTCACAGCAATATCTAGATTATTTTTTGGCCATGTGTATTCCAGTGGTACTTAAGATCCTTGATTAGAACAGACCTTAAATAATATCTAAAATTTGTCCCAAGCATGAATAGGTATGTCACATTAGCATAAACATTTTCTCATCTAAGAAATAAAATCATTCACACACTTATGGAAAATCCAAGTGAACACTTATCACAAAATTATGTTCATATTGTAGAGGAATTAAAATATTAGTACAAAGAGGTTAGGAGATGATTAAAAGAGGTGCAACACCTTTTCCTGGTGTACATTAGGGCTGGTGTATGTTAAACCCCTTGAACTGGGCTGAATATTGCCCACTAGGATCTCACTATCTACAAGGAAGTGATCATTGATATCAAAAGAGGAGTTCAGCAGGATGATACCATTTCACTGAAACTCTTCAGCGCCACCCTTAAGAACATCATGCGACAATTAGAATGGGAAGTAACGGGAGTGAAGATAGTCGATCAGCAAATACACCACCTCCGCTTCACTGATAACATCGTTCTAATAACACCAAACATTAGCCAAGCGGCACAAATGCTGGCTGACTTCAACCGAGAATGTGGAAAGATAGATCTACAATTGAATCTCAACAAAACTATGTTCATGAAAAATGAACTAGTTCCAGAGGCCCCATTCACTCTCAATGGAACAGACATCTCTGACTGCAGCAGTTATGTGCACGTAGGTCAAGAAGTCAACATGATGAACGACCTAAAACCTGATTGTGCAGGAGGAAAATAGCGGCATGGAATGCCTTCAAAAGCATCAAAGAAATATCAAAAAAGACAAAGAACCTCCAGCTCCTGGCACATCTCTTCAACTCCACAGTTCTCCCTGCATTAACATACGCCTCAGAGACCTGGGCCCTACAAAAGCAGGATGAGAATGCTATCCGGGTCTCCCAAAGAGGAATCAAAAGAGCTCTGCTTGCAATATAATGCCTCACTCAAGTGAGAGAAGGAATTCGGACTTCCAACCATCGTCGCTGTTCCAGAGTCACTGGCGCTGTCTCATTTGCCAAGGCATCGGAAATCAGATGGACTGAACATGTAATGCGATTTGGAGACGACGGATTTAGAGATGACTAGAGCCGTTACTGACTGAATCCCACAGGATGTCAAAAGATCACGTGGCCGCCCACCTACAAGATGGACAGACTTCTTCATCAAGACTCTGAATGAACGGTTTGAGGCTCTTCGTATTCCTGAATCAACCAGTTGCCATTGGGTTACATTGGCACGTGATAGGGTCAAATGGAAATGTTGCTGGCACCCACTTGAGGAATTCTGTGAACACCGGGATGTCTTGTGATCTATCTTTCTAGTGATGATGCCATAGATATATATCAGGGTATAATCTGCATCAGTGTCTAAATGATTTTGATATCAACATGAAAGAGAATCATTAGAATAAGCAATGGTAGAAAAACAATTATGACAATTATCAAGGAAGAATTAGAAATTTTAGACTAAGTTGAAAACTTTAAAATTATATTTTTAAATGTAAGAAAATTTGGAAACATTATTACACAATTATTTTTAAGTTTATAATAACAAACATAGATTAGCTTACAATGACAGGGGTGAGCAAAACAATAGTGATTTACATCTTGAACTTTTACATCTAGAATTTAGCACAAATGATGACTTTTTCCAGTAATGAGACAACCATGAGTTCAATTGTTAACAGTAAAATACAGGTAAATGTAAATTATCTTTCCTAAGAAATTAAGAAACATTTTGTATTAATTATATAATGTATCCAGTCTTTATACTTTGTATCATATGCTTCAAAAGTTATGATGCATTGGAGTTTTCTTAGAGTTCTATTAGAACTAGACTAAGGAGTAAAGTGAAAACAAAACAGAGATAAATTGAGAAAATCAAATAGATGTTCAGATTTTTCTTATTTTGTAAGGAATGCATTGTTGTGCTTGCCCGGCCGCACGTAGACTAAAAAAGGAATACATTGATGACACTTGTAAAATTATTTCCAACCACTTTTAGCTCTAAGAATAAATGTGTCCATTTTTCATCATTAATAATGTATCTTTCTTTAAAAAGATTTTCTGTAAAATATTTGTACTTTAAAGGTGCATTTATTATTGTGTATTATATCTGCCAGTGAGACAGGCTGAAGTAAGTGGGAAATGCCAATTTTAACTCAGGAAATTAAAAAACAATAAAAAGCAATACATAGACTGATTTTGACTTTTAAATCAACACTGTGAGGTATGTGGAAGATCACAGTATTTCTCATGACATTTGGTTTGTAGATAAACTTCAACTTACACTTGTGCCATAAGGGCTTGGTTCGATCACGATCACGATCACGATCTTCCCGTTGATCATCTATTTGCTAGAGCGGGCACCAGTAATATCTCTATATGTCCTGTCTAATGCCAGTAGAGCCAGGGGCATCGGCTTGCTACAGGAACATAAAGAGCCTCAAACCATTATATTAGGTCATGGGAATGACCTAATATAATTGTTACTGGAATTTGGCATATCATATACAACACGAGAAGCTTGCCAGGCTTGTCGAGCAGGAGGCAAACTCTTTTAAACACCTCCAAATAAAGCATTTATTGATGAACCTCGCGGCCAGGCGGCGCGCGAGCCGGGCTGTGATGGGCTGGTCTGCTGGGTGGAGTTCTGACGAGAGAGAAGTCCAGAAGTGGAAAAATGGCGGCGCCCGTGGAGTGAGGGAGCGGTGGTCTGGCTTGTTGTTAAATAAGAAAATCAATAAGGTCAAAGTAGAAGTGTAAAAAAAGAGACTTAGTTTAACAAGTAGAACATGAGTGAGAAAGGTTCTGAACTTTCCTTAGATTCATTTCACCTCCTTCCCAGCCCAGTAATTTAGTTCATTGTATATCTTTTTAAGCACTAAACTTGTTTTGTTTTGTTTTGAATTTTTAATTAGTTATTTTTTTTTCTCTTTTGGGTCACACCCGGTGACACTCAGGGGCTACTCCTGGCTCCCCACTCAGGAATTCCTCCTGGCGGTGTCCAGGGAACCACATGGGATGCCAAGGATTGGACCCGGGTCAGCCAAATGGAAGGCAAATGCCCCACACGCTCTGGTATTGCTGCAGCCACTAATTAATTTTTTAATTGAGTCACAGTGAGACAGTTACAAAGTTGTTCATGATTGGAAGTCAGTGATATAATGTTCTAACATCCATTCCTTCACCAGTGACATTTCCCAGCATAAATGTCCCCAGCTTTTCTCCTCCACCATTTCTGTGGCAGTCGTAATGTCTCTCTCTCTCTCTCTCTCTCTCTCTCTCTCTCTCTCTCTCTTCTCTTATGGTTTGCAGCTCAGACACTGAAAGATTACCAGGTATAGCCCTTTAACTTCCTTGTCAAGACCCTGAACAAAAGGTTTGAGGCTCTTCACATTCCTGAAACAACCAGATGTCATTGGCTACACTGGCACGTGATAGGGTCAAATGAAAATATTACCGGTATCTGCTTGAGCAAATCGATGAATAACGGGATGTCAAGTCAAGTGATCAAGTGAAGTCATTTAACTACTTTCAAGACTCTGTTCTTTCCAAAGTGATCATTTACAATTATTGCTGTCATACTGGTGCCTTCTTTGTGTAATAGCTGTTTTAGAGTTCATGTTTAACCTCTGAAAGTTTGTAACCTTCATTCTTCAAATACTCCTATTTCCATCAAAACAGAAAAAAAAGAATTTTTTAAAAATATTTTATTATATGACAGTGAGATATACAATTACAAAGATGCTCATGTTCAGGTTTCGGTCATACAGTTTTCCAGCACCCATCCCCGCATCAGTGCCCATTTCCCACTGCCAATAATCCCAGTTCCTCCCCCTCCCTAACCTGCCTCTATGGCAGGTTCTTTATCTCTTCCCTCTCTCTCTCTCTTTCTCTCTCTCTCTATCTATCTCTCTTTCTTCTCTTACACATTGTGCACAGAAATATATACATTTAGAGGCTATCCGGTGTATATTTTTGCCTATATTCAATGTTCAGTTCTATGCTGTTTTATCATTTTCAACAATTATTAGCACACTGTTCCCTTTTCTGTCTTACCTAACCTCTGACTCCCACATGCTTGTGGTAGATTTCACCTTTGACAAGACCTCCTGATTCACGTTTTGGCTGGCGTATCATAATACATATGTATATATATATATATATATATACATACATATATATGTATATATATATATATACACATATATATTTATGTCATGCAAATAAATGCAGTCATTCTGTATCTGTCTTTTTCCTTCTGGCTAATTTCACTCAAAATGAACCTCTCCATGTCCATCCATTTATAGGCAAATTTCGGAACTTCATTTTTCCTAACAGCTGCATAATATTCCATTATGTAGATGTACCAAAGTTTCTTTAGCCAGTCATCAGTTCTTGGGCACTCTGGTTTTTTCTGGTTGTTTCCACTCTGGCTATTGTGAATAGTGCAGCTATGAAGATAAAATTGCAGATGGTGTTGCTGCTGTTTATTTTGGGCTTCCCGGGGTATATTCCCAGCAGTGGTATGGCTGGGTCAAACAGGAGCTCAATTTATAGTCTTTGGAGGAATGTCCATATTGTTTTCCAAAAAAGGCTGTACCAGTCTACATTCCCACTAACAATGGATGAGAGTCCCTTTCTCCCCACATCCATGCCTGCATTTGTTGTCCTTGCACTTTTGGATATGTGCCAGCCTCTGTGGTGCAAAATGATATCTCATTGTTGTTTTGATTTGCATCTCTCTGATGATTAGTGATGATGAGCAAGAAAAAAGAATCATTTCTACAGTAACCATTTAGAAGAATTGTCTGTGCCCACCTGACGAATATTGAAAATAGATATAACTGATATACTGGTACTGTTGCTTATAATATGTATTTTCTTTTAGATACAGAATTTCTCAAATCCTTTGCAATTTCTTAAATACTGAAAGTGCAGTGATAGCTTATCATGCTAATAATGAAGCTCAGTTCCATCTAAATATGGGAACTGGTTGTTCAGAGAATTAACCAGGTGTTTTGAGTGTTCAGAATTTTAAGTCCACCCTAGACCTCATGGTTGGCGTGAAGGTCAAGAGGCTGAGTCAATTGAAAATGAACAATGACTGAATGGAACATCATTGAATATCATATAATGAAACTTTCGTCTAGATTAAGAGCTCTGTGTTGGTGAACTCATGATGATTTGAGACACGATTTGCCCAGGGAATGCATATAAATGTTCTACCATTTCCCCTTACCTTGCCCTATGTGTCATTTTGTATGATTATTTGGGGATTTTATAATTTTATAAGAAACTGATATTCCAGTTTGAGAAATACCTCATTGGGCTTTGTGAGCTTGTCTAGCAAGTTGCCCTAAACTGAATTGAATGTTCCAGAAATCTGATTTCTAGTGATAATTCAGAAGCTTGTAAAGCAGTAGGGATTTGAGATTGGTTCCACAGGAAGGAAAGAGCAATATAACTGTGCATTTATCATAAAAAACCTGATGATTAAAATGATCCTACCTTCAGATCGACAGATTAAAATTATTCTACTTTCGGATTCCACCTTCATTTGAAGGTACCTATCTTCAATGTATAACCTGATGATTAAAATGATTCTGTCATGACAGAACCTGGTCTATTGGATATGCCCAAAACAGTAACAATAATGGACCTCATTCCCAATGAATGGAGATGTTACTGGTGCCTGCTCAAGCAAATAGATGAACAATGGGAAGACAAGTGACCTTCAGTCTGAACTGAGGTGAACTGTATGACACTAAGAAATTGCTATGAAATTGTGAATTAGTGTCAACTGAATGCAAGGCAAATGCCCTACCCACCATATGCTTCATGCTCACCCCAGTCTTTATTTTTTTGACTGACTTTTCCTTCATTATTTCCACTCCCATCTTTGTTTTCTTCACCTGCAATACGCCATATTCCTTTCATTATTTCCTATTATCACAATATATCTCACATAAACTCCTAACTTGTTTGTTGTTCTGAAGTTCTCATTTCACCCCCAATATACCACATCAAGCTATGCATCTGTCTTTAAAAGATTAAAAGAGGAGCATAGAACTCATACAGAGGATAGGTGCTAGCTTTTCATGCTGACTTGCATGTTCAGCATGGTTGAAATCCTTGGCATAATATATGGTCCCCAAGACTGCCAGTGGTCACTCCTAATCACAGAAACTGAAATATTCCCAGAACACCTCTATGTGTAGCTCCAAAGTCAAATAAATTAGAAATAAATTTTGTAAAACTCAAATATAGTATTTAGAGGAAACATACTCTATTAAAATGATAGCACTTAGGGAAAGGAGATAGTAGCATCACTATGGCATATATAAAGAATGTACCCAACTGGGCTTTATTCCTAGCACTGCTTGGTCTTCCAAGCATCAGCATTTGTAATTCTGACAGATCCCAGCATCAAAGGGTGGCTAAGCTATCCCAGGCTATGCTAAGGGTGGCTAAGCATAACCCTCTGTGAGCAGCATCGCATCCTCTTGCACTTACACTTAACTGCTGGTATGGCTGGCCGAAAATTTCTCATTTCGTTCCCAGGGTTTCACTGCTTGGGAGGATCCCTTCCTCACACCTCTTCTATAAAATAGGTGTTATCCAAGTTATATAGTGCTGTTTGCACTCAGATATCTACATTGTTTTTCTAACTGCATTTTATTTTATTGGATCTTGAGTAAAACAAAGTTATGTGTGTCAATAATTTAGATAGATGGTAGAGTTTTGGATGGATAGGTAGAGATAGATATATGATAGATAATAAACAGATAGTAGATAGATATATAGATATGCAATTCTGAAAAAAACATCAATGAGAGGGGAAATATTTTTTAATGTATGAACACATTGAATAAATATTTCTCTTTTAAAAATCTCCCAACTTAAATTGAAAATCAATTTCCCTCTGTGCAATTTCACTCAGGGACGCCAGATGTCGGGGAATGTCGCGGGGTCCCCGACAGTGCCGGGAAGCGAAGTTCCCTTCTACCTCCAAAGCCGGCAGGGAATGGATGGAGACTTAGGAATCCGATGCAGTTTTAAAAGTAAGTTCTTTACTTATCACAGGTTCAGGCATACAAGTTAGCAATAGGAGAAACCCTGTGCTTAGGATTCCCAGCTAGAACCCCAGACACGTGTAGGCCAAGATGGAGGCCACCACGTGTTAAAGCCCTGTAACAAGAAAAAGACAAGACTCCCAAGAAGGGTGCAAGCTCACAAAGAGAGAGCCCAAAAGAGAGAGAGAGCGAGAGAGAGAGAAAGAGAGAGAAAGAGAGAGAGAGAGAGAGAGAGAGAGAGAGAGAGAGAGAGAGAGAGAGAGAGAGAGGAAGCAGGCTGGTTTTATACCCCTGCAACTCAGACCTCCCACTGTTATGGGAAGCAGGAAGGGTTAAATGCCCTTAGGTAATATCTCCCAGCACCTCACCTAGGCTCTATTATATGCTAATGTTTTGAGCCAAGATCTGCCTGGAAATGCCTTTATAGGGTAGAGAAGGGGGTTTCTGAGATGGCATGTCTCTGTACCAAAGACTAATACTAATGCCAGTTAAATATTTCTCCAAGCCTTCACAAGTCTTGTCGACTTCACGGTAGTTTTGTATTTTAGTTGCCTTTGAGTTATCAGGGAGCCATGCTTGCTTGCTTGGAGGCAAACAGCATTTCTCTCTGGTTTAATTACTTAGAGATCCAACGTGGCCAGGCAAATATGCTGGTAAGATCTAATTAGTCTCAAGATGATTGTGGTAGCATGAGAGAATATTTATACTAGCTAGTACAGAATACATGGTCAGATAAGCTGCCACATTTAGACTATCCCCTTATCTACGAATTGATTTGCAGGAGGCAGTCCAGAGCAGATGCAGAGGCTCTTAGAGGAGTCCTGCAACACCTCTGGGTCAGATTATCAATAAATTCCTTTTCAAATATTTTTTAGAATGGAAAATTTTAAGTCCACTTAAAATTGAAATAAATTAAAAAAACTACTGCTGGTTTTAATTAATTCAAATCATATTTAAAATATTGAAAAAAAGCATAAAATATCAAAGAATGTGTCAGAGAGCTAGTACATAGTTCAGGGCATAGTTTCCTTGTATGTGGCTGACACCCAGGTTCTATATTCTCTACCGTATATAGTTCCCAGAGCACTTTAAGTGATCCCTGAACAAAGAACCAAGTATGAGCTCTGAGCATCACACAGTAAGAATGTGAAACAAAAAATTAAACTATATATGGAATATAAATGAAAGATATGTACATGTGATAACTGTCTATTTCTGCATGTCTTCTCTAGTACAAATAGACACAAAATAATAAGGTAGTCAGAGGAACCAGCTAAACTGAAATAGTTTAAACTAAATTTAAATGTAACATCAGCATAACAATGGGATATTTTTCCTAATGTCATACATATTTAATATATAAAATAATTGCCATGGAAGTGATTGTTCTTGAAATATAAAAGAGAGTAAGAACCTATAAAAGTTTTTGAGAATAGGTAGGACTTGGTGACAAAGAATAGGTCAAATTTTAACAAAGGCTTATTGTTCTCAACAATCAAAGAATTTCCACTACAAGTTGATTGCCTGAACTAGGAGAAGTAGAATATATGTGAGAATAGAAGAAGAGAATATGCTTTCAAAATAAATATTAACAAAAGTATTTTTCTTACAACATACTGATAACAAATGAGTGTGCTTATTTTCTGTGGCTACTATTTTGCAATTTTATTTTAATTAATTAATGCTCAATATTTTAATTTTATTCAATAACTCATTTTAAAAGTTGCAAAAGATGGAAGAAATTATGTTGATATGTGTGCAAAGTTTTATTTTGATGTAGCATTTATCAAAATTTCATATAATCCAAGGTAATTCAATACATAGTTATAATAATTAAGTGAGAAATATTCCACCATATTAATATTCATAATTCACATAAAATATTTGAACCATATGTCAGAAATTACCAACTGGAATGTTTTAAAAAGTCTATTCAAATAACAACAAAAGCAACATTTTGTTAGAAATACATAGCAGAACTAATAATTCTTGGTATAAATTTATAAAACATATTGAGGATCCAAAAATTTGAATAAATGAAGACATTTACCATATTAATTAATGCCATTAACCATATTAATGACTTGTATAGCTTATCAGTTGAACGGTACAAATTAAATATAATTAATGTTATTTTACTGACACTTTATTTAATATTACCTAATCTGTAGAGAAAAATAAAGTGTCACAAGTTTCAAGATGCCAATAAGAAAGAATGAATGAGTAAAGGAATCAGTACTAGTAGAAAACAGGACTTTATACATCAACATCTTAACTAAGAGGTTGCGCATTTAACACTCAAATGGTCATTTTAGGAATGGTATATGACCAGAATTACAAACAGATTTATGCTGGTGTGCAATGTGATACATAAAAATTATAATGTTAAACTTTAGTTGTGAAAGTGATTGATTACTTCATACATGGAGTTTTCCTTTTATATCAAACTAAGTTCCAGGGTGACACACTTTCTCAAGAGAAAGAAATCCAAGTATCCGTTGGCCCTAGTGTTTAGAGAGGAAACAGAAGGAAAGAAATCAAGGAGATGGAGAAGAGAATAAGAAGTAATGGGTTAACAGGCATCAGGGCTTCAGTTATACCAGTGATAGATGTGAGGTATAGCCTTATATCCAAAACACAGGTTCAGCAGAACTTAAAACTTGAGATCAAAGCAGCAACCACTGAAATTTTGTAATGTGTTTGTCACGTTGACAAGCAGGAATGGAATGACGGTAGGGATTGGGAGAGAACCTGGGAACAGTGGTTAGAGAAGTTGAAATTTATGGAAGGATGATGTTGAATTATAGGATGCCAAAAACACAGCCATCAGTAACTTTGTAAATCTTTGCTCTTTAATTAAAAAACAAACAAACAAGCAAAAAGCCGACACACAATAGCATCAATGAAAAATTAAAATAAAGAGCATCTGGACTTAAAACAAAGAAAAGAAATAAAATTTTTATTTTATTCCACTCTAGGTAAGTACTAACCTTAAGGGTAAAATTACACTTATATTACATGTTTCACAAAAATTAGAAAGTGCAGACTAACAGAATGATGTTGCTTGCACAGAATTATGGAAAGAAAGGCAGAGAGGACACACTTAGTTACAAAATTCAGAAGAGGCAGCAAAGTGTAATTTTTTTAAACTTCAGAGCAATGAGGCAAACACATTTCTGTCCAAGGAAAGTATGATATATGGTCCCCAGTTAAAAGTTTCAGGAATCAACAGGAAATTATGACTTTCTGAATTATGCCAAGATTCTCTGCCTTGCATCAGTAGTTGTCATCTAAGTATGACAACTAACTGATGTTTCTAGTGATAGGATAAGTTACATGTCACCTGGTACTAATAATACAACTTCAAATATTGAAAATTACATTTTTCTTAGTGGGGACGGACCCAAGATTATTTCTTACTCATATTACTCTTCCTGTGGATATAGGGCATTTTCTTGGCTTGTATACGGTATGCGAGTTTTGTCAATGTTAGTTGCCAGGTCTGGACAAAAGGGCCAAAAACCACTGTCTAGAGTAAGAACATTGTTAACGTTAAACTTTGTAAAGTCAGATGAGTTTCCAGGTAGAGCGTGTGTTTTGAACAGGATTCCCCTAGCCATACACTCAAGAACAGAAAGTGTGCTTTAATGTTTTAGAAGAAAAAACCACAGCAGAGGAAATGTCTGAGAAGAGCAGGAAGGCTTCCCTCTAACGTCTTTTGCTCTGGTGTTCACTGGACAGAGGCTCGTCAGGGAAGCTGAGATGACTTGCCAAGACATTTCAAGAATACCCCAGGAACCCAAAACAAACTTTCAGAAGAAACATTCCCCCACTCTCTCATCTTTCATTTCTATGGCCATGACCTCATGGCATTTCCCGTTGGGAAAAGATAGACAGTGGAAGAAAATTTATCAGTGAAAGAATAATTTCTACAAAAACTTTCCATCAACACCTTAATTTCAGCAAGGGCTGCCCTGACTCCTTAAAACAACACTGGAGCTTGTAAGACAAACTGAATAGTAGTGCACACAGAATTACATACCTGAAAGGAAACTATTATCTTTTCTGAGATCCTTAAGGAAAAAAGAGGAAATCAGGAATTTATTGTTACTTCTTGCAAATTACCTTTTATTGGTTTATTGCTCACTCTTTTTCCATTACTCCATAAAGGTCTAGGAGAGAAACTGAGTGGAGCTGGTGGTAGCACTAATCTTTTGTGTTCAATGGAAGTGGTTGCTTTTTTAAACCCAGAGGAGGAGCCCCTTCTGGGAACAGGATTTTGCATATTTTGACTTCTCTTTGTCTTTAATCAGGAAGGTACTAATGGGTTACAGCAGGCCATTCTTTGCCCACAGGCAACCAAATTGTTTTTTTTTTCACCTTTTGTTTGTTCTCTTTGTGCATGTGATTTGATACTGTTTGAAAAATTCTTGATTTTTTAGTGGTACCATTAAGATTCAAGACAGCTATGACATATTTTAACACTGCAAAAAAAATATTTCTACTAAGATTATCAGCCAAGTATGCTTCTTTTCCTACTTAAAAATGCACATTTACTTATCACACAGATTATCTTGATCTTTACAAAACTACAATTTTTGAAAATGCATTTTTTGCTCCATAAATGTGATAGTAACAAAAAAAAAGAAAAATGTTGGCAAAGAATAGACAGAAATAATAAGGGAAAAGGTGGTTTTGATTCATATTCCAAAAGACTATTTCATATGTGTGCAGGAGGTTAATGGAGAACAATTTCTTCCTTCCTTCCTTCCTTCCCTTCCTTCCTTCCTTCCTTCCTTCCTTCCTTCCTTCCTTCCTTCCTTCCTTCCTTCCTTCCTTCCTTCCTTCCTTCCTTCCTTCCTTCCTTCCTTCCTTCCTTCCTCCCCTCCCTCCCTCCCTCCCCTCCCTCCCTCCCCTCCCTCCCTCCCTCCCTCCCTCCCCTCCCTCCCCTCCCCTCCCTCCCTCCCTCCCTCCTTCCTTCCTTCCTTCCTTCCTTCCTTCCCTTCCTTCCTTCCTTCCTTCCTTCCTTCCTTCCTTCCTTCCTTCCTTCCTTCCTTCCTTCCTTCCTTCCTTCCTTCCTCCCTCACACACACACATACACACACACATAGGTGTGCCTATCTTAAGCAATCTTTTCTTTTTTCCCAGTCCACCAAACAAATCACCTCTGACTTTCCTCCCAGACAGGGTTGCCAAAACCAGCTTTTAGGTGCAAATTCTAGGTGGGCAACTCAACTAACTCAAGCTTAACAGATGATATTGTCAGGCCTTGTCCCTTCCTCCCAGACCAACTTCTTATGCAAAAACCATAGTGAGGGGTCTGGTATAAAGAATTACACCAGAGATGAAATATCCAGGGATGCGTTTTCATGCGAGGGAGTCTCTTCATAATTCAGACACTGTCCCCCTTTGTATATGGTTATCTCCATCCCCATAAGGTCCTTTGATCTCCACTCCCATAAGGTCCTACTCTGCACCAGGGAAATTTCTTAAATGCTCTGCTCTTATCAAAAGTCTTACAATATTCTGAAGCCTCACGGGTTTGGCTTTAGGTAAAACAAACAATATGACCTTTCCTTTGGTTTTTTTAAAGCTAAATTCCCTAAGGATGTTCTAAATAGAGCCAGGGTGGTTCTTTCTGGTACCATCCCTCCCACATAGAGGACCCATGTCTAATAAGAGGTAATATGTCCAATCTAGATTATACTGGCCCATAGTAGAAAATAGGAGATTTCAGGAGCAATTGACAGACCTGTGCCTGCTGCACCCTCCTATAGTATTTACACAAGATAGATCTCTTTGGCATAAAACCCTGGCCTAATGTTACGCAAATGGCTTATACAGGGTAGGAATTCCCACAGTAAAGATCCAGGGCTAAAGGGTGGGGCATCGCCCAACAACTACAACTACCAAATGGTTTTGCAAATGATCTTGAACTCCCTAGTCTTTGACATTGCATACATATTTCTTAAGCTTTCAATCTGAGACATTTTGGAGAAACTCAAGCAGATTAAGACAAAGGGCTAGCAAAATATATCTCACTGATAAAATCATCATAAGGACCCTGAATTTTTTTAGATATACTAGAATATTTCTTCTTTCCCTCTCTTGCTGTTCCCCTATTAAGTTGGTCTCTTCCTGAATACATTATTATAGCTGTGTTATATTTCTTTAACAGTTGAGGCTTCTAATGTGTATTTCCTTTTTGACCAAGTTTGTAGTTGTATGCTTGTTTGCTAACCTGAAGGCATGAACACCCTGTGGTTTGATCATCCAAGCAATATAATCAAGTGAAATATACTGAATAAATGAAGACCTTGGTCCAAAATCTTAGAAAATTAAAAGAGTTTCTGTATATGCTTTACTCATAAATTATATTTACTAGATTATGATTAGAAAATAATGGGTCTTTGGTGCAGGGTAACTGAATTTATGAATAAGTCTTGCTTCTTCTGAAATGAAACAAAACTTTCTCATTCTAATTATCACTGATCCAAAATAATTAAATGTTTCTCTTTAGTCTTTCACTGTGCAAAATAAATAAAACCAAATGAATTTTTTCTGATGAGATTTAGTGGTGTTAATAAGTAGTCACTTTTTTAAATCAAGATTTCATATGTACTTTCCATTTTTGCTATAATAATCATTTTTGTACATATTCAGAAGCATTTCAAACACTCAGTATTTACTAAAAGATAGTTTTCTTATTTTGGGTAATTTGTTTGACTTTATTTATTATTAAATCAATGACATTGTACACAGAATTATCACTTGTCTTCACGTTGTTCATTGATTTGCTTCGAGCGGGCAACAGTAACATCTCCATTTGTCCCTTTTCACATGCTAGTATAGCCCAAGGGCCTCTGCTCACTCCAGAAACATGAAAAGCCTCAAACCATTCTTTCAAGTCATGGGAATGAGGTCTATTATTATTACTGGTTTTGGCATATCAAATACTACATGGGTAGCTTGCCAGGCTCTGCTGTGCAGGCGCTCAAAGTTTTTCCATTTCCTTAAGTACTGAGGCTGTGCAGAAACTGGGAGAGCTGTAGCAGCTCCATTCATGTGAAATAGGTTTCTTTCTAGAGTGGGGTTCTAAGGAGCTAGGCTTGAGATTGGCTTCTCTCTTGGGTGGAGCCTGACGAGCTGTGGAATCTTAATGTTGAAAATGGCTGCCTTCATGGTGCTGGGATTCATCTGGCTGCTCTGGAGACTCTATTGGGGTGGTGGGCCTGGGCCTGAACCTGACCTCCCTCCGATGTCTCATGATCAGTCACTCATTTGCTTTGTGTATTTAGATCCATGATTTGCTTTGATGTAAGCAAAGTAACTAATTTTCATCAATTTTCCTATCGCTTATTTTCACTATAATCTCTCTATAGTTGATTCGCATTGTTTAGAAAGGTCAGATTTCATATTTCTTGTTGTTAACTAGTATTCTTTCTTAATAATATGTATACATATAATAGGTTCTTCTTTGTTGGCACTTAGATACTTTCTATAGCAGTTTTAAATAACAAGAAAGAGTGCATCTTTTCAGGGTCATGTTTTTTTAAATTTTTTGATAGTTATATAGGGAAAGATTGTTAAAGAAAGGTTAATTCTATGGGGCCGGAGAGATAGTCCAGTGGGTAGGGCATTTGCCTTGCATGAGGCCCACCCAGGCTGGCCTGGGTTCGATTCCTGGCATCCCATATGGTCCACCAAGCTCTGCCAGAAGTAATTCCTGAGTGCAGAGTCAGGAGAAACCCCTGAGCATTGCCGGGTGTGACCCAAAAAACAAACAAAAAAAGAAATGTTATCTCTAATTTTAATAGCTTTAGACATCACCAGTTCTGATTTCCATAGAGACTGAACATGTTTTCATTCCCACCTAAAATGTATGAGATTCTATTTTTTTCTACACACTCTTGCTAATTCTACTTGTTTTACTCTTTTTTGATATATGACATTCTTAGATATGTAGGGTGACATTTCACTGTCAGTTTGATTTGCTTTCTCTGCTAAATAGTGATAATAAGTCTTGTTCTATATCTGTTTTTGGATAATACGCTATTCAGTTGTATTATATTTGAACTTCACATTTTCCTGGATTTTTTTTTCAAAATCAAAGTACTCATAAAATAGGAAAAATAGGAATTTTTTAAATATCAATAAGGTTAAAATTTAGCTGAAACAGAAATTGACATAATATAACATGTAATGAAATAATTGCATGGTTTCCTAGTGTAATATTTTCCTGGTATGATAGTAAATACAAGTTATGTGTTTTTAAAATGAAAATTGATTTGATGGAGAATTTCATTCTGCAGGAATGTTCTCAGCATTTTGAGTGCGATTAGTCATTTAATACTGCAACACCCTTTCAAATCACGTTGTATTTGTGCCCAGTTTTTAGTTGAGAAATTACATATAAAACTCACCAAAGATGACTCACCAAAGTGGTTAGCAATGGAATAAGTATGATGACCCTTATTATAGAAACGTTATATTACATCAAATTTAATTACTTTAAAAAAGTAGCACATTGATACACACACACACACACACACACACACACACACATATATATATATATATATATATATATATATATATATATATACCCCTAGTGTCTCCCCGACTCTAGTTCCCAGGCTCCTTCAAGTACTGTCTTCCTTAGTTTTCGTAAGCTCGGGTTGAGAGCCTTCCACTGAGACTATACAAACTCACAGTAAAGCCTGGCAAGCTCCGTGTTTTTTTACTTTTTATGCCAAAGACTGTACTATTATGGACCTCGTTCCGAACCTGAAGAATGGTGGCTCCTCCTGTCCTGTAGCAAGTAGATGCCCTGGGTTTGCTTGCAGGCGTATGGAGATGTTACTGTGCCCTCGGCCGATGGGGAAGAAGTGATACAGGTATACAGTATGTATATACACATACATATATATATTACATATATATGTGCTATACACATACATATATATACGTATATATATATATGTATGTATGTATATATATATATACACACACACAGGTTGGCTGTGTGCAAGGCAAACACCCTCCACCACTGTGCTATTGCTCTGGCCCTTTGTTTTTGGTTTTGATTTCTTGGGTCCACAAATGGCAATTCTCATGCAAGGCAAGCTCCCTGACTATCACTCTCGCCCACATTCAAGTGTTTGGATAGGATGTCCATGTGACTCTTCTGACAGTGCTCTGCTCCCGAGGCCCCACTGGCTTGCCCCATCTCGTTGGGGGAGGGCACTGTTCTAAAATCCAGTTCTAGAACAGGATCCTTCTCTGGGGCCTCAAAAGAGTCTTGTGGACTCAGACCCCTTCTCTGAAGTCTTGTGGTCTGACAATTCAGAAAAACTTTACTTTCTGAGGGATTTTTAATGTACACAATCCTTTAAGAACCAGGTCACAGCTTTTGCACTTTTATTTCTGATTTCCGGAGGTCGTTTGTTCTGGGCTGTTCCTCTCTTCCCATTGTTGTGGTCATTGTCACGACTCATCAGGCCAGGTCCTTTTTCTCTGTCTAGGGATGTGGTGCTACAGGAATGGCATATTCTCGTGATACTGGGGACCCCTATCAGTGGCAACTCCAAGATGGCACTTGACATGTTGGGTGGTTCCAGCAGTTGAACTCGCTGGAACAAGGGGTCAATTCCAGGATCCTTGTTTGCTGTTTTTCCAATGTTGGCTGTTATTTCAGGTTCTTTGCCTCTCTTCCCGGGCCACCAGCTCTCTCTGGAGCTAGAATCGGTTAGAGATACTATATAAACCTAATGTTGTTGTTCAGCCCCATCAGGTGCTCCAGCTCTTCTACTCTGAAACAATGGTCACAGTGAGGCTTGTGAACACAATCTGTGAATACCTAAGTGGGGGTTGGGAGTGAGTTTTAAGGTTTCTGCTCAGTGGCTTGCAAGGATGCAACATGGATCCTGCTCATTGCAATCACCTTCTTGACTTTTTTCAATGAAGCTGGTTCCTTGACCACCTTCATTATAGCCAGGGGCATCAACCAATTCACTTTCTGTTTCTGTGAGATTTTTTTGTTTTAGTTTGTTTTTTAAGATTTCACTGTGAGCTGAACATGATGATTTTCTTTTTATTTCACTAAGAGAAAACCTGATCTTTTCCCTTTAAGTTTCATCAGTAAATGCTCGAGATGAGAGCCTTCTACTGAGACTATACCACCTGCATGGCAGAGCCCTGACAAGCTACCCATGTTTTATTTACTTGTTATTCCAAAAACCAGTAACAATTATGGACCTCAGTCCATGAACTGAAGAATGGTTTGGGGCTCTTCCTGTCCCTGGAGCAAGCAGATGCCCTTGGGTTACACTTGCTTGTGACAGGACTAATGGAGATGTTACTAGTGCCCACTGGAGCAAATCGATGAACAATGGGAAGACAGTGATACAGTGATACAGGGATCAATATCCAAGGTCAGTCAAAACATGGATCAAGAGGTCTTGTCAAAGGTGGAATCTACAACAAACATGTGGGAATCAGAGGTTAGGTAAGACAGAGAAGGGAACAGTGTGCTAATAATTGTCGAAAGTGATAATACCAGCCTATAACTGAGGCTTATAACTGAGCATTGAATACAGGCAAAAGATACACATAATAACCTCTAAATGTATGTACTGCAATCCACAATGTGTAAGAGAAGGAAGAGAGAAAGAGAGTGAAAAGAGAGAAAAGAAATGAAGAAACCTGCCATAGAGGCAGGCTGGGAGAGGAAAGGGAATTGGGGATATTGGTGGTGGTCGATGTGCACTGGTGGAGGAATGGGTGCTGGAACACTGAATGACCGAAACCCAAACATGGACATCATTCTCATGGTGGTGTAGGAAAATATTAAAAAGTAGCATATTTTAAAAAAGGAAATATAATCCCTTGTGAATGAATTCTTGATAAAATGTTTCATTATTGTGTTCCCACACACATATAGATGTTACATGTTAAAGTTTGTTTTTAAATCATATGTGACAAAAGTTTTTAAGTTTCTTATTTTAATAATTGAATGTTATCACTTGATCACTTCACTTGATCGATTTTGTTATATATGATTTGTAAAAGAAACTTTAACATGTAACATCTATAATTGAATGTTATACAATAAGAAAAACTTTATCAAAATGGCAATCATTAATTGATTGATTCATCATTCTCTGGGGATTGGGCCAAACCTGATGGTATTTAGGACTTATTCGAGCTATGTACTTAGCCATCACTTTCTGGCATGCTCCAGGGACCATTTGTGGTGTTGAAGGTGGAATCAACTTGCAAATGCTTTAACCCTTCTATTATACTTGTATCCTATGCTTTAAAGTTTGCTCTTACATCTGCAGTGTAGAAGTGGAGAGATAACAAAGTTTCACTTACCTGAGACACTTTGCACATTTCTAAACTAAAGCTCACATGTTCTTCAGCAGATGTTTTTGCAGGTGAAGATTCTAGTACACTACACATTTTCTTATCAGTAATAGAAAGCTAGTTATAGTTTTCTATTATCAGTAATAGAAATGGAATGATTTGAGGCTCTTTATGTTCCTGGATCAAGCAGATACCCTTGGGCTACACTAGCATGTGATAGGAAGTATGGAGATGTTACTAATGCCTGCTCTAGCAAATCGATGATCAAGGAGAAGACAAGTAATATAAGTGAATAGAAAGCTATTTTGTTTGTACTTTCAGCCAAACACTCCTATATATATATATTATTAATAAGTTAATAATTTACTTTGATCTATATTCTACTTAGTACAAAAGTTTACTATGCAATAGCTTATGGTTTAGGACCCATCAACTAATCTTTTGTTTCAAAATAGTTGTGCATTTATAGAGGTATTTTTGAAATTCATGAGTCTTTAGCAACTTTACATATTTACTTTAAAGGAGAAAATGTAGGTTCCTTGGTAAGTTCCATTACTAATATTTGCTATTATAATTTTTGTCAACAAAAATAAAATTTTTTTTTTTCAAAAATAGATATTGCAATTTTCAACATAGGTAAACATTATTATTTTTTATTGTTGTTATTATCATTAGCATTTTATTTTGCAATTTGTAGCCACATTCACAAAATAATAAAAATGAAATGTATAGTTATTTTTAATATGTTATTTTGACTGAGGAAGACAAATATTGCAAGAAATAATCACACAAATTTGATGTTATCTTATTTACTTTAAAAAATACAGATCAACTACAGGGTAATTACTTTGGATAAGTAAGCCAGTTCATTTAGACTAAATATGTGACTAATGAGGTGAACGTATAGGTTTAATTGCACTAAAAGGTCAATCAACTTTGCTTTGCTGCATGAAATAGACTGCATTCTAAACAGTAGATATACTCATTAAAAATAAATGATAGTAATTACAAGAAATTGCAATATATTGAAACATTCAGGCAGAGTTCATCATGAAAACTCAATGAAATCTCTGAATCACTTCAATAAGGACTTCTAAATATTATAAAAATAATTTACAGTTTTCAAAGAAATACATATAGAAATCCTTGGATTTTTAACTAGTGTCTTTAGAAAAGATATGCTTTAATATGATTCTGCCATGATTCCTTCCAAACAGGTCCTGTATTCTCAGCCCAGCAAGGCTCGTTGCAGAGAATGAGACAGACAGATGGACAGGAAAGAAACAAACACACAAAGGCTGTCTAAACTTTAGTTTCACCTGAACAGCTACGAGTGGCCTCATAGGCTGGTCATTTATTTATTACCACATCACTCTCCAAAGAGGAACAGACATAGATTGAGTTGACAGAGACATTAACAGACAAAAGGTACATGAAGATCAGAGGTTAGAATATTTCACCTAGCTAAGAGGCAGGAATCCTTAAGGATGCAGAGTAAAACATATAATGAAGGGCAATCATACATATCTCTCTGTCTATGTTCAACAATTAGTTCTAGCATCCCATTACCATTTATATCTATTATTGGCAAGTGCACTGATGGAGGGATGTGTGTTACTGCATTGTATGACTGAAACCTAATCATGGAACAACTTTGTAAATATCTGTCTTATGGGGTTTTAATAATATTTTAAAAAAGATATAGAGTACATTGTGACAATTTCCTGTTCTTTTTTTGACCATGATATTCCTACACCTAAAAGACCCTACACAGACTTATTCTGTGGTTGCCTGGCATAATAATATAGCTTGCAGATATATGTTACCTATTTTGTTCTTTCCTGCTATATTATTTTTACCCTGAGTGCATTTTTGCAAACACTTTGCTTTCTGATACCTAAACTCTCTCTACCTGGGGGCATATATCAAACTCGGGGGGTCTGTTTGTTGTGTTTCATGCAGGACTGATTCCCACATGATTCCATTTCTAAGTATTGATTTTATTATACATTATATTAATGTGGACAACTATGCTTAGTGCACAATCTCTTTGAACAAATGTTCTTCATTTCAAATGTTTTGGTTGAATTAACCTGTTACTTTGCCCCCTGATCATCCTTACCTTTTGTCCATGCATGTCACATCATCTCTAGTGTTACCTTTGCCTCACAGTATTGTCTTATCACTGTATTTCCTCTTCAGAGCTTTTAGGTTTTATTGGTAAGGCAAATGTTTCTTGAGTAAATTATATGACTGCAATTCCACCATACTTTTTTAAATGCCAGTGTTAGAACTTAACTTCCTTTTTAGAACAGCCTAATATATTATAATACTTAGATTAAAGCCAATTTTATGTTTTGAAGGTAGTTAATGGGTGAGTGGAGTTTCGCATACAGCTGGAGTTGCTCAGGAATTAACACCATTTCTGAGCGTAGTGGTTGCTCCTGGTGGTGCTTTGGTATTCTGGAGACCACATGGTTCTGGGAGTTTCACTTTGTCTGCTGGGTGCCATGCAATCTTCTTATCCTGTACTATTTCTCCTGTACTATCTCTCCAGATTGAACCAGTTTTAATAAAAACAAATGAAATTTAAATAATCTAATAAAAGTAAATTAAAATACAATGATATGATCACATTTGTTATTCATATTTTTTTATTTTGTTATTCATAGTTTAGCATGATAGAAGAAAAGAAAAATTATTTTGGAAGCAGACACGTGTATTGAAAAAATAAGAAAACAGCTCATTAAATCCAAAATATATAGAAAAGTGATCTTACTAATATCCAACATACTTCACAAAAAATAAAATCATATAGAGTATTACATCAAATAATCAAAGATACAATAAGAGTCCACTCCATGAGGATCGCCATTTTTCACATCTGGACTTCCCTCTTGTCAGAACTCCACCCAGCAGATGACGCTATCACAGCCCGGCCTGCGATGCCACTTGCAGTTGCATGGTTCATCAATAACTGCTGTATTTAGAGGTGACTACAAGAGTATGCCACCACACAGCAAGCCTGGCAAGCTACCCGTGTCGTATTTGATATGCCAAATACCAGTAACAATTATAGACCTCATTCCCATGACCTAATATAATAGTTTGAGGCACTTTATGTTCCTGGAGCAAGCAGATGCCCTTGGGCTCTACTAGCATGAGACAGGACATATGGAGATGTTACTGGTGCCTGCTCGAGCAAATTGATGATGAACGGGAAGACAGTGATACAGTGATACAGTTAAAGATCTAAAGGCCTTTGCATTGCCAACTAAATCACAGGTTCTTCAAACTAGCTATGAATCTTCCACATATTTTCTTCAAGATGTTATACTTTATTGCTAATAAATGGTATTTATAACGGCCAGATTCCTAATGCTTCTTACATGCTATATGAACGTCATCTTCCATGTCAAGATTTTAATGGCCCACAGGTTACTTCTCTTAGAAACAGTGGAAGATTTTCTTGGAGATTTTTCCAGCAGAATCTCTTAAAATTACAGATTTCCAGTCAGAAAAAGAACTTTACCTTTTCTTTCTTGTGCTTCAAATATTTTTATGCCTGCCAAATAGTTTATTTATTTCCTCCAAGAGGCCAAATCTACCTCTGTCGTATTAATAATCTTGAATTATGTACAATTCTCCTATTGACAACTCTATATTGCTCATTCTCTTCAATTAAATTGTTCATGTGTTGGTTCATTTCTCAAATGATACATAATATTTAGAGGTTTGTATTACTGTTCCTTTTATATGACCCTTATAGATTTTAGTATAGATTAAGAAGAAAAAAATATTTACTTCTCAAGTAGAAATGTGGTAAACAGAAATTCTGCTATAGTGGGTACAATTTGAAGAATAGAAATATGTATTTGTTCTGTTATAACAGAAGATGGAAAATGGTGGGCATAAGCTGCATTTAATAAATGTGACATAAAGCTTTAATGACATTATAATTTTCATACAACAGCATTGGCATCATTGTAATGACAGTATCATTTTCCACTTATTCAATTTTAGACTTATCTCTTCCCTCATATGGGTAGTTATGAGCCCTTATTTGTGTATGTGTTGGGTGAGTGCTCTGGAGCAGTGTTCAGGAAGTCTGAGATTCACAACAGGGATTCTTGAGCACCTGGGCAGAGTGAGCTCAGCATAAGGGCCAAAATGTGATGGTACACAGCCCTGTGGTGCCGTGAGGATCGGTAGGGGAAGGGAAAAGACATCAGCACCATCCCCACAGCTCCAGGGCTACACCCCACTCACTGGTAATGCTGCAGGACCCTTACTACCTGGAACTAAACCAGGCATTTACCCTGTCTCCAGGGCCTGTGACTTATTTGCTTTTTAAAGGAAAATTTACCATGACTACACTTGATCACTTGACACTTGAATCCCGTTATTCATCGATTTGCTGGAGGCGGGTGCCAGTAACATTTCCATTGGACCCTATCACGTGCCAATGTAGCCCAATGGCATCTGATTGATTCAGGAATATGAAGAGCCTCAAACCGTTCCTTCAGGGTCTTAACAAGGAAGTATGACCATCTTGTAGGTGGGTGGCCACGTGATCTTTTGACATCCCGTGGGATCCAGTCGGTAACGGCTCTAGTCCAGCGGTTGTCTCCAAATCGCATTACATGTCCAGCCCATCTGATTTCCGATGCACTTGGCAAGCGAGACAGCGTCCCTGATTCTGGAATAGCGACGGAGGTCAGAACTCCGGATTCCTTCTCTCACTTGAGTGAGGCGTGATATTCCAAGCATAGCTCTTTCGATGCCTCTCTGGGAGGCGCGAATAGCATTCTCATCCTGCTTTCGTGAGGGCCCAGGTCTCTGAGGCATATGTTAATGCAGGGAGAACGGTGGAGTCGAAGAGATGTGCCCGGAGCCGGAGGTTCTTTGTCCTTTAAGCTATTTCTTAGATGCCTTTGAAGGCATTCCATGCCGCTCTCTTCCTCCCTGCGCAGTTCAGGTTTTTAGGTTGTTCATCATGTTGACTTCTCGACCCTAGGTACACATAACTGCTGCATTCAGAGATGTTTGTTCCATTGAGAGTGAATGGGGCCTCTGGAACTAGTTCATTTCTCATGAACATAGTTTTCTTCAGATTCAGCTGTAGACCTACCTTTCCGCATTCTCGGTCAAAGTGAGCCAGCATTTGTGCTGCTTGGCTAATGTTTGGTGTTATTAGAGCGATGTCATCAGCGAAGTGGAGGTGGTGTAGTTGCCGACCATCTATCTTCACTCCCATTCCTTCCCATTCTAATTGTCTCATGATGTTCTCGAGGGTGGCACTGAAGAGTTTTGGTGAGATGGTATCACCCTGTCGAACCCCTTTTTTGACATCAATGATCACTTCTTTGTAGAATGGTGAGATCCAGGTGGTGAATCCGTAATACAGCTCATGAAGGATGA
>JAJIBD010023003.1:0-14669 GCA_021461705.1 Cryptotis parvus | reverse complement strand
CTGATCACTTGATCACTTGAACTCCCGTTATTCATCGATTTGCTCGGAGCGGCGCCAGTAACATTTCCATTGGACCCTATCACGTGCCAATGTAGCCCAATGGCATCTGGTTGATTCAGGAATATGAAGAGCCTCAAACCGTTCCTTCCAGGGTCTTTACAAGGAAGTCTGACCATCTTGTAGGTGGGCGGCCACGTGATCTTTTGACATCCCGTGGGATCCAGTCGGTAACGGCTCTAGTCCAGCGGTTGTCTCCAAATCGCATTACATGTCCAGCCCATCTGATTTTCGATGCCTTGGCAAACGAGACAGCGTCCCTTGATTCTGGAATAGCGACGGAGGTCAGAACTCCGGATTCCTTCTCTCACTTGAGTGAGGCGTGATATTCCAAGCATAGCTCTTTCCGATTCCTCTCTGGGAGACCCGAATAGCATTCTCATCCTGCTTTCTGAGGGCCCAGGTCTCTGAGGCGTATGTTAATGCAGGGAGAACGGTGGAGTCAAAGAGATGTGCCCGGAGCCGGAGGTTCTTTGTCCTTTTTTAGCTATTTCTTCGATGCCTTTGAAGGCATTCCATGCCGCTTCTCTCCCTCCTGCGCAGCTCAGGTTTTAGGTCGCTCATCATGTTGACTTCTCGACCTAGGTACACATAACTGCTGCATTCAGAGATGTTTGTTCCATTGAGAGTGAATGGGGCCTCTGGAACTAGTTCATTTTTCATGAACATAGTTTTCTTCAGATTCAGCTGTAGACCTATCTTTCCACATTCTCGGTCAAAGTCAGCCAGCATTTGTGCCGCTTGGCTAATGTTTGGTGTTATTAGAACGATGTCATCAGCGAAGCTGGAGGTGGTGTAGTTGCCGACCATCTATCTTCACTCCCATTCCTTCCCATTCTAATTGTCGCATGATGTTCTCGAGGGTGGCGCTGAAGAGTTTTGGTGAAAATGGTATCACCCTGTCGAACCCCTCTTTGTCATCAATGATCACTTCTTGTAGAATGGTGAGATCCTGGTGGTGAATCCGTAATACAGCTCACGAAGGATCTTGATGTATTGGGTTTGAACACCCTGTTTGGCTAGGGCTTCGATGACTGCTTCAGTCTCCACAGAATCAAAGGCTTTCTGTAAATCAATGAACGTGAGACAGAGCGGCATCTTGTACTCCCTACAAACCTCAATGAGCTTGGTTACTGTGTGGATATGGTCGATTGTGCTGAATCCTTTCCGGAAGCCAGCTTGCTCGCATGGTTGTCCTTCATCTAGTGTTCTGCCAATCCTGTTCAGGATGACTCGTGTAAACAGCTTGTAGATGACGGACAACAGGCAGATGGGGCGATAGTTGCCGATGTCGTGAATGTCTCCCCTTCTTGAACAGTAGAACTGTCCTGCTGGTTTTCCATTGGGAGGGCACCTTGCATTCGGACAGGTAGCGTGTGAAGAGCCGAGCTAGTGTATTGATGAGTACCGACGGCAGATTCTTCAGGTGTTCGGGTCTGACTTTGTCTGGGCCTGGTGCTGTTCCCTTCTTTACCGACGAGATGGCATGTCGGATTTCAGAAGGGGAGAACGTTGGGAATGACATATCCATCCTGTGGAATTTGGTATGTGGGCAGGTGGATGTGGCTATCAAAGAGATTTGAGTAGAAGTCCTGGATAATCTCTCTCCATTGCCTTTCTGGAAGATGTGATAGATCCATCAGGGGTCGGAGGGCAGTCATCTTGGTCTTATAGTTGGCGAAGGACAGGCGGGGCAGGCGAATGCTTTTCCCGGCTTCTGCTGCATCTTCCAGTATTTCTGCTCTTCTGTCTTTGAGGTCTTCTTTTATCGCTTCTCTGCACCGTTTAGCAAGCTTGGACGTTAGCATTTGGTCTCCTGAGGCTCGCGCCTTGCCACGTTGGCGAATGAGCTCAAGAGTTTCTGAAGACAGGCGTCCTTTTGTGTCTTTCTCTCTCGGCATTCTTCGCACAATCATGGAGGTGCTGGAACCAGTCGGTTGTATTCTTCATCGATGTCGCCAATGGTGGTATCTTCCCATGTTGCTGCAATGGTGCCAAAGAGTTCCCAGTTGGTGGTCGTTCTGGGAGTTCTCTTCTTAAACTTTGCAGCCTTTTCTCCCGCTTGTGGGAAGTAGAATTTTGCACGAAGGAGACGGTGGTCCGATCCTGTTTGGAATTTGGGGACGACAGCAACATCGGTCAGACAAAACCGTCGATTGAAGATGATGTGGTCAATTTCATTGTGGAACTGTCCACCAGGAGATTCCCATGTCCAACGTTTCGCTTCAGCCTTCTGGAACTGTGAGTTCCCATGAATGGTCTTGGTGGACATGATGAACTCAGATAGTCTCTCACCCTGTTCGTTCCATTCTAGGCCATGGGTCCCGATGTGGAGTTCTTCAGCCGATCTTCTCGGTCCTATCTTGGCATTAAAATCACCGACTATGATCTTGTAGAAGGTGTGATCTTTTTATAGAACTCCTCCAATTCCATGGTAGAATTTCTCAATTTCATCTTCTTTGTATGTGGATGTTGGTGCGTAGACAATGAAGATAGAAATTGCTGGCAGTGGGCCACATCTCTTCAAGTGTAATCGTCCTATTCGGTTTGTTAGGCATTCAAATGAATCAATGTTGACGGCCATGTTCGTGTTGACAAGGACACCAACGCCACCGACGCCTCTTTCGTCGGCATGTTCCAAGGAACAATTCTTCTTCAGTGTCAAATACAGCATGATGCGACTGGCGCCTCCCTCGTCTCAGTCAGACCAATGATGTCGTACTTGGATCTTTTGCGCTTGCACCATCAGATCCTCAATATATGCTTCCCGATGCCAGCGTACGCGCATTGAAAGTACAGACAGTCATTTTAGTCCTTCTTCGCTTTGGCAGCCTAGGATGGCCGTGGAAATTTTATCAGGCACTGCTTGTTTGCCTTTCTTACTGCTGCCGTATTAAGGGCTCTTTCGGGTCAGGAAAATAAACATTTCTGTTACTGGATTTGGCATATCGAACACGCATCGGACAGCTTGCCAGGCTCTGCCATGCGGGCGCTATACTCTCATTACTTTGTGGGGCTCTCTCAGAGGGGTGGGTAGAATATTTACGGTAATTTGGAGGTAAATCGCTGCCGCACGCGGCCGGCAACGGGGAAAGCTGGTTTCTGCTCTGCCGGGTGTACCTGTGTCTTAGGCTCAAGCATTCCTGGGCTTGAAATACTCTCCTCTGAAGGGCGGGTCTCTGCAGGGTGGGTCCTTGTAGGCTGGGTTTCTGACAAGCCGGGCTGGAGACTGGATTAATCTGCTGGGTGGAGATCTTACCAGCTGCGGAGTGTGGATTGTGAAGATCGCTGCCAGCAAGGTGTGGGGGTTTCTCTGGGCTCCTCTGAGGCTCCATCGGGATGGTGGACTCGGGTCGGAAGTTGCCTCTCGTGGTCCATGGAATGCAGGGGGTTCAACGGGAAAGCTGGTTTCTGCTCTGCCGGGTGTACCTGTGTCTTAGGTCTATTGTTACTATTTTTAGCACAATTCAACACAACACGGTAGCTAACAGCCTAATGGGAAATCATATTAAATTATTATTTATTAGGTTCAATTGTTACAAAATTATTACTATTTAAGGCTTTTGGTCAAACCTTCATGCTTATTGCTTACTTTGTCTCTTTATTGAAGCGATCTACTCCTGGGGATTAGCACCATATGGTGACGCTTAAAGAAACCCAGTGCCATTGAAGACAAGCACTACTAGCAATACATCTTCAGTTCCTCTGAAATTTAGTGAACAGATTGGGAGTTTCTGAGACAGTATCATACAGCAGATCAAACTCGCCATGGAAAGCAAGCATCCTTTCCATAAGATATTCTCAATTATTTGATGCAAGTCAACTTTAAACTTCAGCTTGGGAGCTGTTGAGGTCCCCAACAATGCCAGGAAATGAGTTCTCTTCTACTCTGAAGCCGGCGGGAATGGATGAAAATTCAGGAATCCAGAGCATTTTTAAAAAGTTTTTCTATCACAGATTCTTATATACAATCCAAGAACAGGAAAACTCCTGGACTTTGGGTTCCTGGTGTGGAACGACTATGTGTAGACCAAGATGGCTGCCACCACGTGTTAAAAGTCCAATAGGGAAGAGAAGGAGAGGAGAGACAGAGACAAGTGAAGCAAAATGGCAAAAAGGCCCTTCTCCTTTCTCCATAGCTTGTTTATAGACAAGTCCAAACTTAAAACTCCTAGCCCCAGCCCATTGTGAGCTGGCCAATCTAGAGATGAAGACAGTAGGTAGATGACTCCTATTGAAATACAGTACATCAGGTGGGCCTTTTGGTTTCACAAATGCCAGAGTTGATTCAAAAAATCATAGCTGGGAGGGGCTGCAAGTTAAATGTAGCTGGAGCTTAAAGTAGGGTGTGTCACCCAACACTTCACTGCTCAAAAAGAATTTAAACAAGCTCTACCTTAGTTGAAAATATTGTAGAAATGGTACAGTCTGTGTTTTTGTCTAAGCCAAGCAGTATTAACTACACTGTGTCTCACTCTATTATAAATAAGAAGAGTCCATTCAGAGACAAAATCTCTGTCTCAATTGTCTACCAGGAAAGCTGGTTACAAATCCAAGCCATAGTGCACTATACCAATTTATTCTAATATCTCTGTAACTAAGTTATGCCAAAACTGCAACTTTACTATTGGGTTAATGTTAAGAACCGTGACCAGGACTCCCCTATGGTCACTTTGTTAATGGCCTGGCAACAGCTGGGGGGTCGAAAACACAACTGTGCATTATATATAGCTTGGTTTATTTTTACTGCATGAAATTTTTTAATTCATTGAAAAAATTGGCAGGTATGCTGGTCCAGAGACTCTGTAATATGGGGCAGAGCTGTGCTTCCTTGGTTTCCCTATGCACAGCCGTCATGAGGCAGTCGGGAGGCTTGGCGGTTCTAGACCTGGCTCCACTCTCACCCTCGGCAGACCCTCACAACAAGCCAGACCACCTCCTCACTCCAAGGGCGCCGCCATTTTCCACATTTGACTCCCCTCTCGTCAGAACTCCACCCAGCAGACCAGCCCATCAACAGCATGGATCATCGACACCCACCCTGCAGCAGTTTTTTCCTCAATCCGCCCAGGTATGTTGGTCCAGAGACTCTCACACATGGGGCAGAGCTGTTCCTTGCTCTCCCTGCCGGCCGCTCATGAGGCAGTCGGGAGGCATGGCGGGTTCTAGCCCTGGCTCACCACCTCTGGCAGAGCCTCACAACAAGCCAGACCATCCCCCTCACTCCACAGGCGCCACCATTTTCCACATTTGACTTCCTCTCGCTCAGAACTCCACTCCAGCAGACCAGCCCATCAAAGCCGCGGCGGTTCATCAATAAGTGCTTTATTTGGAGGTAAGTTTAAAAGAGTTTGCCTCCCCGCTGGTAAGCCTGGCAAGCTTCTCGTGTTGTATATGATATGCCAAATTCCAGTAACACTATATTAGGTCATTCCCATGACCCAATATAATGGTTTGAGGCTCTTTATGTTCCGTAGCAAGCCAGTGCCCCTGGCTCTACTGGCATGAGATAGGACATATGGAGATATTACTGGTGCCCGCTCTAGCAAATAGATGATCAACGGAAGATCGCGATCGTGATCGAAAAATTGGCACTTGTTAGTGATATGACTGCTCACACATTTTGTGTAATGGATTCCTCTCAAATATCATTTATATATTTATAGCCTTTAACAGATAAATTTCATTTACTTGAATAATAATTTTTACCATATTTGATGTTATTATTTGGAATATAGGATATTTACATTATAACTGGTTTCTTTTATACCACATTAACCATCTTTTTTTCTCCCAAGAAAATATCCAAGGCCTACCTTACCATTTAATTTCACAAATTTATAATTCGGTGACTCTCATTATATATTATACATCTCTATAAATATAGATTTGGACACCAAATTGTGGATTCCTGTTAGCATAAAAGCTTCTATCATCACTAGGTAAGTTTGGTGGCATAGTCAGTCTAGGCACTGTAGTAAGAAAACAGGTAAATATTCTTGTTTTGAATAGACATGAACTCATGTTGACGCTTTAAGTTTACTCCAGTTTTAGTAATGTTTCTAGCTTGACTTTAATATGACTATATATGAGCACATTTCTTCATTTCTCATTATTTTGGGACTAATTTGGCTTATAAAACTATATGATAAATTTAGAGAACCAAATTTTGGTTTCATTGTTCTTTTGGTTTGCTTATTGGGATTCCAGCTCATTGATTTCTGCTCTAAGTTTTATTGTTTCCCTTCTCTCCAGCCTTTGTTATCATTTTCTAAGATCTTAAGCTGTTGGAGGACAGATTTAGCTATTCTGGGAGCTTTGTTTTTTGCCTACTCCTAGCTTAATCTTATTTAAACCATGATTCATTCTAATGGGACTTCCCTTCTATGTAAACACTGCCAGAGGGTGTGTCAGATACAGAAGTCACCTTGATTGAATAACTTCTGACTTATACATCTACTAAGACTTCTATGTTTTCTAGATTAGGTACAGCTCCTCTTTATACCCACTGCACCCAGCGTGGGACAGTTAGAATTTACCAGGAGACTACCACCCTGGCTACGTTTGAGGCTATAGGAAGACTATAGGAAGGATCATACTAGCTTGCTCTAAGCAAACCTTTCAAAGTACACTAGAACAAGATACTCAGAATCACCCTGGTGCAGATAATAATACGGACCTTGTGGGTACCATCTAGATTATATGAAGCTCATGAAGTTAAGATGTATTACTTTTATACCAGCCCTCTCTCCAGTATTTTTACATAAGAGATAATCTTGGTAGAAAGGATTAGACCTTGGCATAACCTTTGTTTATACCTGCAATAGGTGTGGCACTACACTCTGTTTAGAGTTCTTTGTTGACATGCCCTTCCCGATTGGATTACGTTGGTGCATATAAGGGCCTGATTGAGGCCCTTCACCTTTTTGCCTTTTGGTTCCTTAGCCTTCAGCTTTTGGCTCCCAAGTGCTTTTGGCTTCTGGCTTTTTGCTCTTTGGCCTTTTGCTCCTTCTGGGTAGGACTCAGCTCGGGTGAGATCCTCTCTCTTTAGTGGAAGACTTAGGCTCTTTGTGTATGGTCTAAGTTCGTGACCAGAGCTAAAGTTTGTTCATTATATTGGAGTGCTGTGGAAGAGCTTCTGCATTATTAAAAGCCATTTTTGGAACTGCCACCAGACTCGTGAGTTTTCATCTGTTCTCCCAGGCCCTCCGAGGTAGAAGAAAACTTCTGTCCTGACACTTTGGGGTACCCTGGTGTTTCTCGATATTAAGTGGTGAAAACTGTTTCTTTATCTGATCCTTTCTTCCTTCCTGATGAATGCTAGCAGAGCTATAAACTTCAGTCTTAGCACTGCTTCACCTGTGTCCCACAAGTTCTGTTAGTTCGTGTCTTCATTTTATTTTGTTTCCAGGAATCTTTGGATTTCTTTGATTTCCTTGACCCACTGGTTATTCAGCAAATGTTATTATTGAAACATTCAATGTTATTGTTGAAACAATGTTATTCCATTTATTTTTCAGGTGCCTCAGGCTTCATCTCCATTTAGGTTTGCTGTTGACTTTCAATGTATCATGGGCTGAAAAACAGTTGATACAATTTTTTTTGCTTTTTTGGGTGGGGCACCTGGTAATGCTCAGGGGTTACTCCTGGTCCTGCACTCAGGATTTACTCCTGACTGTGCTTAGGGACCATCTGGGATGCTGGGGAATTGAACCTGGGTCAACCATATGCAAAGCAAACTCCCTATCCACTGTACTATCTCTCTGGCCCCCCAATTTTTATTTTTTTTGGATTTTATTGAGGTATGCTTTGTGTCCCAGCATGTGATCTATCTTGTAGAATGTACTGTGTGTACTGGAGAAAAGGTGTTATTCAGTTTGGGGGCATGAAGAGTCCTCTTTCCTTCTGGAAAGGAAAGTATTTCCTTTCTGAGTTTCAGTCTCATTGATCTATCAAAAGGTGACAGAGCAAAGTCTTTAGCTACGATTGTGTCGCTATCAATGTTTTCCTTTTAGTTCTATTAGTAGTTGTTTTAAGATTTTGCTGGCCCTCATTTGGTGCATATAGAGTTAGGAGTGTAATTTCTTCCTGATATATACATATCCATTGGTTATTAAAAATGCCCTTCACTGTCCCTTCTTAACCTTTATTCTGCCTGAAATCTGTACTGTCAGATATAGTATGATCACTTCGGCCTTTGGGGGAGGAGTTGTTTATTAGCATTAAGAATTGTTTTTCAATTTTAGCTGAAATTAAGAATTGAATTTTAATTTTTCAACAGTTTGCTCTGACTGTTCAAATGCATTTCTGTAGGGAAGCAGAATGTTGGATTCAGTTTTTAATCCATTTTGACACTCTGTGTCTCTAACTAGTATTTTTTGACCATTGACATTGAGACAGATTGTTGATATGAACTTTGTGCCATCTTTCTAAGTTTGTTGTTGTTTTGAAGTCTGTCTTATTTTACAGTAGCCCCTTCCAGTCCTTTTTTAAAGTTGGTTTGAATAGTTCATGACTGTTGTTTGTCTATAAAGTTTTGTATTGTTCCTTCAAATATGAATGACATTCTAGCAGGGTAAAGATTTCTGGTGAGGTGTTTATTTCATTTAGTTTTTTGCACTATATCCCACCACTGGCCCAGAGAGTTTCTACCTGAAAAGTTTGCTGTGAATCTTAGGACATGTTCCTTCGTATGTAATTTACTTCTTTGATCTTGCTGCTTTCAGTATTTGTCTCTTTCTATGGTTTCTGCCATTCTGATTAGGATGTGTCCTGGAGTACATTTATTTGTATTTCTTTTCTTGGAGTATATTTATTTGGATTTCAGGAGTGGTATCCTCTTAGGCCTCCTGAATCTGGCAGCAAGCACCCTTTAATTCTGGGAACTTCTTAGCAATGATGGCTATGACAGTTGCTTCTTCATCAGGGGTTTCTTCCTGCCCCTCTGGGAATGTAATGATCTTTATGTTATTCCTTTTGCCTTCATCCCAATTATGCTTGCTCGCTCGCTTATTTTGAGTCTCTTTTCTGTCTTCTAGTGTTGTCTAGAGAATATCTGCACCTCATTTTGGAGCTCACTAACTGTACTCAGCAGCTGTTACTCCCTGCTGTACATGCCTTCCACTGAGTTTTTCATTTATCCCACCAAATTTTTAATATCTGTCATTTCTTCTGGTATTTTTGTTAGCATTTTCTTCATTTCTACTCATTTCTCTTGCATTTTATTGGCAATATGTTCCATTGCTTTTTTGAGCCCCTTATTGGTCTTTAATAGTTCCATCCGAAATTCCTTATGGAGAGGTTATATAGCTCATTATTATTGCTTGGATCATCGGGCTAGCAACTTCACCTACTAGGCCTAGTGGTATTTCTGCATTGATTTATCGCTGCTACCTTCCAGGCTGGAATTATAATGGTGTTGTGTGGTTAGGCAATTACAGTTAGGGATGTCTTTGATAGTTTGCTGTTTTGCAGTGAAGAACACTGGAGGCTTAAGTTAACTGGTATCTCTGTATAATATATATATATATATATATGCATATATTACATACTATACACATGTATATAAATTAAGTTCTTCATATTAAGTTATATAATGTATAATTTCACTTGTATCACTTGTCTTCCCATTGTTCATCGATTTGCTCGAGCAGGCACCAGTGACATTCCATATGTCCTGTCAAATGCTAGTGTAGCCCAAGGGCAACTGCACACTCTAGGAACGTGAAGAGCCTCAATCATTAGTCAGGTCATGGAATGAGGTCTATAATTGTTACTGGGTTTTGGCATACCAAATACGACACAGGTAGCTTGCCAGGCTCTGCTGTTGGGTGGGATACTCTTTGAAGTAGTCCCACATCTCATGCATGTATTGATGAACAACAGATGGAGAAACATCGGCTTTTCTGCTGGGTGGAGCTCTGACAAGCCGTGGAGTCCGGATATTGAAAATGGTGGCCTCTCATGGTGTGTGGGGTCTCATGGCTTCTGCTAAGGCTCTGCTGGGATGGTGGGCAAGGGCTAGAACCTGCCTTCCCTCCTGGGTGCTTCATGATCAGCTGGGCACAGGGAGAGCCAGTAGCAGCTCTTCCGTGTCTGAGTCTTTTAAATAATGTATATTATATATAATTTATGTATATATAAATTAAGTTATTCACAAGAACTTTATATATATAAATTAAGGTGGTCACTCAGGGAAACACTCCCTGGCGGTGCTCAGGGACTATATGGGATGCCGGGATCAACCCCAGGCCAGCACAGGCCGGTAAGGCAAACTCCCCTACCCGCTGTGCTATCGCCTCCGCCCCCAACAGGTACACCCGGCAGAGCAGAAACCAGCTTTCCCCGTTGAACTCCCTGCATTCCATGGACCACGAGCAACTCTCCGACCCGAGTCCACCATCCCGATGGAGCCTCGGAGGAGCCCAGAGAAACTCCCTCACCTTGCTGGCAGCGATCTGTGTCACAATCCACACTCTGCAGCTGGTAAGATCTCCCCCCAGCATATTAATCCAGTCTCCAGCCCAGAGATTAATCCAGTCTCCAGCCCAGCTTGTCAGAAACCCAGCCCACAAGGACCCGCCCTGCAGAGAGCCCGCCCTTCAGAGGAGAGTATTTCAAGCCCAGGAATGCTTGAGCCTAAGACACAGGTACACCCGGCAGAGCAGAAACCAGCTTCCCGCAAGCGGCCGCTATTACCTCCAAATTACCATAAATATTCTACCCACCCTCTGAGAGAGCCCCACAAAGTAATGAGAATATAGCGCCCGCATGGCAGAGCCTGGCAAGCTGTCCGATGCGTGTTCGATATGCCAAATCCAGTAACAAAAATGTTTATTTTCCTGGACCCCGAAAGAGCCCTTAATACGGCAGCAGTAAGAAAGGCAAACAAGCAGTGCTCTGATAAAATTTCATGGCTGTCCTAGGCTGCCAAAACGAAGAAGGACTAAAATGACTGTCTGTACTTTCAATGCACGTACGCTGGCATCGGAAGCATATATTGAGGGATCTGATGGTGCAAGCGCAAAAGATCAAGTACGGACATCATTGGTCTGACTGAGACGAGGAGGCGCCAGTCGCATCATGCTGTATTTGACACCGGAGAAGAATTGTTCCTTGGAACATGTGATGAAAGAGGCGTCGGTGGCGTTGGTGTCCTTGTCAACACGAACATGGCTGCCAACATTGATTCATTTGAATGCCTAACAAACCGAATAGGACGATTACACTTGAGGAGATGTGGCTCACTGCCAGTAATTTCTATCTTCATTGTCTATGCACCAACATCCACATACAAAGAAGATGAAATTGAGAAATTCTACATGGAATTGGAGGAGTTCTATAAAAAAGATCACACCTTCTACAAGATCATAGTCGGTGATTTTAATGCCAAGATAGGACCGAGAAGATCGGCTGAAGAACTCCACATCGGGACCCATGGCCTAGAATGGAACGAACAGGGTGAGAGACTATCTGAGTTCATCATGTCCACCAAGACTATTCATGGGAACTCACAGTTCCAGAAGGCTGAAGTGAAACGTTGGACATGGGAATCTCCCTGGCGGACAGTTCCACAAATGAAATTGACCACATCATCTTCAATCGACGGTTTTGTCTGACCGATGTTGCTGTCGCCCCCAAATTCCAAACAGGATCGGACCACCGCCTCTCTTCGGGCAAAATTCTACTTCCCGCAACGGGGAGAAAAGGCTGCAATGTTTAAGAAGAGAACTCCCAGAACGACCACCAACTGGGAACTCTTTGGCACCATTGCGGCAACATGGGAAGATACCATCATTGATGACATCGATGAAGAATACAACCGACTGGTTCAGCACCTCCATGATTGTGCGAAGAATGCCGAGAGAGAGAAAGACACAAAAAGGACGCTTGTCTTCAGAAACTCTTGAGCTCATTCGCCAACGTGGCAAGGCGCGAGCCTCAGGAGACCAAATGCTAACGTCCAAGCTTGCTAAACGGTGCAGAGAAGCGATAAAAGCAGACCTCAAAGACAGAAGAGCAGAAATACTGGAAGATGCAGCAGAAGCCGGGAAAAGCATTCGCATGCCGCCCGCCTGTCCTTCGCCAACTATAAGACCAAGATGACTGCCCTCCGACGCCCCTGATGGATCTATCACATCTTCCAGAAAGGCAATGGAGAAGATTATCCAGGACTTCTACTCAAATCTCTTTGATAGCCACATCCACCTGCCCACATACCAAATTCCACAGGATGGATATGTCATTCCCAACGTTCTCCCTTCTGAAATCCGACATGCCATCTCGTCGGTAAAGAAGGGAACAGCACCAGGCCCAGACAAAGTCAGACCCGAACACCTGGAAGAATCTGCCGCCGGTACTCATCAATACACTAGCTCGGCTCTTCACACGCTACCTGTCCGAATGCAAGGTGCCCTCCCAATGGAAAACCAGCAGGACAGTTCTACTGTTCAAGAAGGGAGACATTCACGACATCGGCAACTATCGCCCCATCTGCCTGTTGTCCGTCATCTACAAGTTGTTTACACGAGTCATCCTGAACAGGATTAGCAGAACACTAGATGAAGGACAAACCATGCGAGCAAGCAGGCTTCCGGAAAGGATTCAGCACAATCGACCATATCCACACAGTAACCAAGCTCATTGAGGTTTGTAGGGAGTACAAGATGCCGCTCTGTCTCACGCTCATTGATTTACAGAAAGCCTTTGATTCTGTGGAGACTGAAGCAGTCATCGAAGCCCTAGCCAAACAGGGGTGTTCAAACCCAATACATCAAGATCCTTCGTGAGCTGTATTACGGATTCACCACCAGGATCTCACCATTCTACAAAGAAGTGATCATTGATGTCAAAAAGAGGGGTTCGACAGGGTGATACCATCTCACCAAAACTCTTCAGTGCCACCCTCGAGAACATCATGCGACAATTAGAATGGGAAGGAATGGGAGTGAAGATAGATGGTCGGCAACTACACCACCTCCGCTTCGCTGATGACATCGTTCTAATAACACCAAACATTAGCCAAGCGGCACAAATGCTGGCTGACTTTGACCGAGAATGTGGAAAGGTAGGTCTACAGCTGAATCTGAAGAAAAACTATGTTCATGAGAAATGAACTAGTTCCAGAGGCCCCATTCACTCTCAATGGAACAAACATCTCTGAATGCAGCAGTTATGTGTACCTAGGTCGAGAAGTCAACATGATGAACGACCTAAAACCTGAGCTGCGCAGGAGGAAGAGAGCGGCATGGAATGCCTTCAAAGGCATCGAAGAAATAGCTAAAAGGACAAAGAACCTCCTCGGCCCGGGCACATCTCTTCGACTCCACCGTTCTCCCTGCATTAACATACGCCTCAGAGACCTGGGCCCTACGAAAAGCAGGATGAGAATGCTATTCGGGTCTCCCCAGAGAGGAATCGAAAGAGCTATGCTTGAATATCACGCCTCACTCAAGTGAGAGAAGGAATCCGGAGTTCTGACCTCCGTCGCTATTCCAGAATCAGGGACGCTGTCTCGCTTTGCCAAGGCATCGAAAATCAGATGGGCTGGACATGTAATGCGATTTGGAGACAACCGCTGGACTAGAGCCGTTACCGACTGGATCCCACGGGATGTCAAAAGATCACGCGGGCGCCCACCTACAAGATGGTCAGACTTCCTTGTCAAGACCCTGAAGGAACGGTTTGAGGCTCTTCATATTCCTGAATCAACCAGATGCCATTGGGCTACATTGGCACGTGATAGGGTCCAATGGAAATGTTACTGGCGCCCGCCGAGCAAATCGATGAATAACGGGATTCAAGTGATCAAGTGATCAAGTGATCACAAAAGGTGACAAGAGCCACCTCTGGTCACTCTTAACTAAAAACATCACTACTTTGTTTTCGAATTCTATTTTAATCTAATATATTATTAAACCACTGTGAGATATAAAATTACAAAGATGTTCATATTTAGGTTATAGTCATACAGTGCTCCTGCACCCAACCCTCCACCAGTGTCCTTTTTTTTTTTTTTGGCCTACTGCAAATGTCCCCAATTCCCCCCCCATCCCCTAGTCTGCCTCTACAGCAGGTTTATTATCTCTTTCTCTTCTCTCTCTCTTCTCTCTTCCTTCTCTTATACATTGGACTGCAATACATACATATTGAGGTTATCATGTGCATCTTCTGCCTGTTTAATGAGCAGTTTTAGGTTGTGCACATGTGCATATACACATACACATGCATATCTATACACACACATACATACACATACACATATACACATACTTATACATATATGCATAGAATATGCATATATACATACATTTGTAGGCGTGTATATATGCATATTTATGCATGTCTATGCATATATACATATATGCATATATACTATATGCATATATACTCAAATACGTATATACATGTATACATCACTGTATCGCTGTCTTCCTGTTATCATTGATTTGCTTGAGCGGGCACCAATGGTATCTCCATATGTCCTGTCTCATGCTAGAAGAGGTCAAGGGCATCTGCTTGCTCCAGGAACATAAAGAACCTCAAAACCATTACATCAGGTCATGGGAATGAGGTCTATAATTGTTACTGGTATTTGACATATAAATATGACA
>JAJIBD010023002.1:0-14841 GCA_021461705.1 Cryptotis parvus | reverse complement strand
GTTCACTTGATCACTTGATCACTTGAATCCTGCTATTCATCGATTTGCTCGAGCGGGCGCCAGTAACATTTCCATTGGACCCTATCACGTGCCAATGTAGCCCAATGGCATCTGGTTGATTCAGGAATATGAAGAGCCTCAAACCGTTCCTTCAGGGTCTTGACAAGGAAGTCTGACCATCTTGTAGGTGGGCGGCCACGTGATCTTTTGACATCCCGTGGGATCCAGTCGGTAACGGCTCTAGTCCAGCGGTTGTCTCCAAATCGCATTACATGTCCAGCCCATCTGATTTTCGATGCCTTGGCAAACGAGACAGCGTCCCTGATTCTGGAATAGCGACTGAGGTCAGAACTCCTGATTCCTTCTCTCACTTGAGTGAGGCGTGATATTCCAAGCATAGCTCTTTCGATTCCTCTCTGGGAGACCCGAATAGCATTCTCATCCTGCTTTCGTAGGGCCCAGGTCTCTGAGGCGATATGTTAATGCAGGGAGAATGGTGGAGCCAAAGAGATGTGCCCGGAGCTGGAGGTTCTTTGTCCTTTTAGCTATTTCTTCGATGCCTTTGAAGGCATTCCATGCCGCTCTCTTCCTCCTGCGCAGCTTCAGGTTTTAGGTCGTTCATCATGTTGACTTCTCGACCTAGGTACACATAACTGCTGCATTCAGAGATGTTTGTTCCATTGAGAGTGAATGGGGCCTCTGGAACTAGTCCATTCCTCATGAACATAGTTTTCTTTAGATTCAGCTGTAGACCTATCTTTCCACATTCTCGGTCAAAGTCAGCCAGCATTTGTGCCGTTGGCTAATGTTTGGTGTTATTAGAACGATGTCATCAGCGGAGGTGGGGGTAAGTTGCCGACCATCTATCTTCACTCCCCATTCCTTCCCATTCTAATTGTCGCATGATGTTCTCGAGGGTGGCGCTGAAGAGTTTTGGTGAAATGGTATCACCCTGTCGAACCCCCTCTTTTGACATTAATGATCACTTCTTTGTAGAATGGTGAGATCCTGGTGGTGAATCCAGTAATACAGCTCACGAAGGATCTTGATGTATTGGGTTTGAACGCCCTGTTTGGCTAGGGCTTCGATGACCGCTTCAGTCTCCACAGAATCAAAGGCTTTCTGTAAATCAATGAACGTGAGACAGAGCGGCATCTTGTACTCCCTACAAACCTCAATGAGCTTGGTTACTGTGTGGATATGGTCGATTGTGCTGAATCCTTTCCGAAGCCTGCTTGCTCGCATGGTTGTCCTTCATCTAGTGTTCTGCTAATCCTGTTCAGGATGACTCAGTAAACAGCTTGTAGATGACAGACAACAGGCAGATGGGGCGATAGTTGCCGATGTCGTGAATGTCTCCCTTCTTGAACAGTAGAACTGTCCTGCTGGTTTTCCATTGGGAGGGCACCTTGCATTCGGACAGGTAGCGTGTGAAGAGCCGAGCTAGTGTATTGATGAGTACCGACGGCAGATTCTTCAGGTGTTCGGGTCTGACTTTGTCTGGGCCTGGTGCTGTTCCCTTCTTTACCGAAGAGATGGCATGTCGGATTTCAGAAGGGAGAACGTTGGGAATGACATATCCATCCTGTGGAATTTGGTATGTGGGCAGGTGGATGTGGCTATCAAAGAGATCTGAGTAGAAGTCCTGGATAATCTTCTCCATTGCCTTTCTGGAAGATGTGATAGATCCATCAGGGCTCGGAGGGCAGTCATCTTGGTCTTATAGTTGGCGAAGGACAGGCGGGCGGTGCGAATGCTTTTCCCGGCTTCTGCTGCATCTTCCAAGTATTTCTGCTCTTCTGTCTTTGAGGTCTTCTTTTATTGCTTCTCTGCACTGTTTAGCAAGCTTGGACGTTAGCATTTGGTCTCCTGAGGCTCGCGCCTTGCCACGCTGGCGAATGAGCTCAAGAGTTTCTGAAGACAGGCGTCCTTTTTGTGTCTTTCTCTCTCAGCATTCTTCGCACAATCATGGAGGTGCTGAACCAGTCGGTTGTATTCTTCATCGATGTCGTCAATGATGGTGGCTTCCCATGTTGCTATGGTGCCAAAGAGTTCCCAGTTGGTGGTCGTTCTGGGAGTTCTCTTCTAAAATTTGCAGCCTTTTCTCCCCGTTGTGGGAGTAGAATTTTGCACGAAGGGAGACGGTGGTCTGATCCTGTTTGGAATTTGGGGAAACAGCTACATGGGTCAGACAAAACCGTCGATTGAAGATGATGGGTAATTTCATTGTGGAACTGTCCGCCAGGAGATTCCCATGTCCAACGTTTTGCTTCAGCTTTTGGAACTGTGAGTTCCCATGAATGGTCTTGGTGGACATGATGAACTCAGATAGTCTCTCACCCTGTTCGTTCCATTCTAGGCCATGGGTACCGATGTGGAGTTCTTCCGATCTTCTCGGTCCTATCTTGGCATTAAAATCACCGATTATGATCTTGTAGAAGGTGTGATCTTTTTTTTTCGAACTTCTCCACTTCCATGTAGAATTTCTCCATTTATCTTCTTTGTATGTGGATGTTGGTGCGTAGACAATGAAGATAGAAATTGCTGGCAGTGGGCCACATCTCTTCAAGTGTAATCATCCTATTCAGTTTGTTAGGCATTCAAATGAATTAATGTTGACAGCCATGTTCGTGTTGACAAGGACACCAACGCCACCGATGCCTCTTTTCCCACATGTTCCAAGGAACAATGCTTCTCCGGTGTCAACAACAGCATGATGCAACTGGCGCCTCCGTCTCAGTCAGACCAATGATGTCGTACTTGATCTTTGCGCTTGCGCCATCAGATCCTCAATATATGCTTCCGATGCCAGCGTACATGCATTGAAAGTGCAGACAGTCATTTTAGTCCTTCTTCGTTTTGGCAGCCTAGGATGGCCGTGCAATTTTATCAGGCACTCTTTGTTTGCCTTTCTTACTGCTGCCGTATTAAGGGCTCTTTGGGTCAGGAAATTAAACATTTCTGTTACTGGATTTGCATATCAACAACGCATTGGACAGCTTGCCAGGCTCTGCCATGCGGTTATTCTCATTACTTTTGGGTCTCTCACAGAGGGTGGGTAGAATATGCAGTAATTTTGAGGTAATCACAAGGCTGCACAGCGGCTGTGCACAATGGGGAAAGCTGGTTTCTGCTCTGCCGGGTGTGCAATTTCAGTCTTAGGCTCAAACATTCATGAGCTTGAAAATTACTGTCCTCTGAGGGGCGGGTCTCTGCAGGGTGGGTCCTTGTATGGCTGGGTTTCTGACAAGCTGGGCTGGAGACTGGATTAATCTGCTGGGTGGGTGATCTTACCAGCTGCAGAGTGGTGATGTAAGATCACTGCCAGCAAGTGTGGGGATTCTCTGGGCTCCTCCGAGGCTCCATTGGGATGGTGGATCTGGGTCGGAAGCTGCTCTCGTGGTCCAGCGGACTGCAGGGTTAAACGGGCTAAGCTTGCTCTGCCGGGTGTACCTGTGTCTTATGTCTATTATTGTTACTATTTTTGGGCATATCTAATACAACACGGTAGCTTGCCAGCCTAATGGGAAAATCATATTAAATTATTATTTATTAGGGCTCAATTGTTACAAAATTATTACTATTAAGGCTTTTTAACCAAACCTTCATGCTTATTGCTTACTCCTGTCTCTTTATTGAAGGATCACTCCTGGGGATTAGGCACCATATGTGACGCTTGGGGTTGAACCTAGTGCCATTGAATACAAGTATCACTACACATATCTTCAGTTCCTGAAATTTAGTGAACAGATTGGGAGTTCGGACACAGTATCATACAGCAGATATCAAATCCCGCCATGGAAAGCAGCATCCTTTCCCCATAAGATATTCTCAATTATTTGATGCAAGTCAATCCTTTAAACTTCAGCGCTGGGAGCTGCTGAGGTCCCCAACAATGCCAGGAAATGAGTTCTCTCTTTACCCTCTGAAGCCGATGGGCGGGAATGGATGAAAACTCAGGAATCCATGAGCATTTTTAAAAGTTTTTCTATCACAGATTCTTGATATACAATCCAAGAACAGTGAAAACCCTGACTTTGGGTTCCCAGATGGGAACGGCCATGTGGTAGACCAAGATGGTTGCCACCACGTGTTAAAGTCCAATAGGGAAGAGAAGGAGAGGGAGAGACAGAGACAAAGGGAGCTTTTCAAATGGCAAAAAGGCCCTTCTCCTTCTCATAGCTTGTTTATAGACAGGAGTCCACCTTAGAACTCCTAGCCCAGCCCATTGTGAGCTGGGCTATCTAGAGATGAAGATAGAGATGACTCTATTGGAAATACAGTACATCAGGTGGGCCTTTGGTTTCACAAATGCCAGAGTTGGATTCAAAATCATAGCTGGGAGGCCGTGTTAGTCGTAGCTGAGCTTAAAGTAGGGTGTGGCCACTCAAACACTTCAATGCTCAAAAAGAATTTCTGAACAAGCTCTACCTTAGTTGAAAATATTGTAGAAATGGTACAGTCTCGTATTTTTGTCTAAGCCAAGCAGTATTAACTACACTCGTGTCTCACTTATTATAAATAAGAAGAGTCCATTCAGAGACAAAATCTCTTGTCTCAATTGTCTATTATGGAAAGTTGGCTTCAACCAAGCCATGTGTGCACTATAATAATTCTATTCTAATATCTCTGTAACTGGGGTTATGCCAAACTGCAACTTTACATATTGGGTTATCGTTAACCGTGACCAGACTCCATGGTCACTTGCTATCCTGGCAAATAGCTGTGTGGTCGCCCAATAACTGTGCATTATATATAGCTTGTTTATTTTTACTCATAGAAATTCTTAAATTTACAAAATTGGCAGGTATGCTGGTCCAGAGACTCTCAGACATGGGGCAGAGTTGTTCTTCCTGCTCTCCCTATATAGCCGTTCATGAGGCAGTCGGAGGCTTCTCGGGCGGTTCTTAGACCTGGCCCACCACCTCAAGTATGACCCTCACGGGAACAAGCTTCAGACCCCACTCCCCCCTCACTCCAAGGGCGCCGCCATTTTCCGCCACATTTGGACTTCCCCTTCCTCGCCAGAATTCCACCCAGCAGACCAGCCCATCACAGCATGGATCACTGACACCACCCTGCAGCAGTTTTTTCTCAATCCGCCCAGGTATGCTGGTCCAGAAAGACTCAAGCACATGTAGCAGAGCTGCTCCGCTCCCGTGCACAGCCGCTCATGAGGCAGTCAGGAGGCAGGGCGGCTCTAGCCCTGGCTCACCTCACCGGCAGAGCCTCACAACAAGCCGTGACCATCCCCTCTACTCCACAGGCGCCACCATTTTCACATTTGGACTTCCCTCTCGGCCAGAACTCCACCCACCAGCCCATCAAAGCCGTATGTTCATCAATGCTTTATTTGGAGGTGTTTAAAAGAGTTTGCTTCCCGCTGGTGTGTCTTTGGCAAGCTTTCCATGTTGTATTTGATATGCCAAATTCCAGTAATACTATAGCAGGTCATTCCATGACTCCAATTTAATGGTTTGAGGCTCTTTATGTTCCTTGTAGCAAGCCAGTGCCCCTAGCTCTACTGGCATGAGACAGGACATATGGAGATATTACTGGTGTCTCGGCTTCTATGTTAGATGATCAACGGAAGATCGTGATCGTGATCGAAAATTGGTAATTCTTGTTAGTGATATGACCAATAACATTTTGTGTAATGGATTCTCTCAAATATCATTTATATATTTATAGCCTTTTAACAGATAAATTTCATTTACTTGAATAATAATTTTTACCATATTTGATGTTATTATTTGGAATATAGGATATTTACATTATAACTGGTTTCTTTTATACCACATTACAACCATCTTTTTCTTCTCCCAAGAAAATATCCAAGGCCTACCTTACCATTTAATTTCACAAAATTTATAATTCGGTGACTCCTCATTATATATTATACATCTCTATAAATATATAGATTTAGACACCAAATTGTGGATTCTCGTTACATACCCTGCTTTCATCACTAGTGTGTGTTTGTGGTATAGTCAGTCTAGGCACTGTAAAAAGAAAACAGAATATTTTATTGAATATATTGATGAACTCATGTTGATTTTAAGTTTACTTCAGTTTTAGTAATGTTTCTAGCTTGACTTTTTTATGACTATATATGAGCACATTTCTTCATTTCTCATTATTTTGGGACTAATTTGGCTTATATAAACTATATGATAAATTTAGAGAACCAAATTTTGGTTTCATTGTTCTTTGGTTTGCTTATTGGGATTCCTGGTGCCTTCTGGCTGATTTCGCTCTAAGTTTTATTGTTTCCTTCTTCCAGCCTTTTGTTATCATTTTCTAAGATCTTAAGCTGTTGGAGGACAGGTTTAGCTATTCTGGGAGCTTTGCTTTTTGCCCACCCAGCTTAATCTTTACTTAGGTCCATGCTTCATTCTAATGAGACCTCTCTTCTAGTAAACACTTATGAGGGTGTGGCAGCTGCAGTAGTCAAATTTTGATTGAATAACTTCTGACTTATACATCTACTAAGACTTCTATGTTTTCTAGATTGGGCACACTCCTCTTATACCCACTGCACCCAGCGTGGACAGTTAGAATTTACCAGGAGACTACCACCCTGGCTACGTTGAGACTATAGGGAAGACTATAGGAAGATCATACTAGTTTGCTCTAAAAGTAAACCTTTCAGCACACCAGAACAAGATACTCAGAATCACCTGGTGCAGATAATAATAGGGGACCTTGTGGGTACCATCTAGATTACATGAAGCTCATGAAGTTAAGATGTATTACTTTATACCAGCCTCTCTCTAGTATTTTACATAAGAGATAAATCTTGGTAGAAAGTATTAGACCTTGGCATAACCTTTGTTTATACTCTGCAATAGGGTGTGGCACTACACTCTGTTTAGAGTTTTGTTGCCATGACCTCCCGATTGGATTATTTTGGTATATATAAGCTGACTTGAGGCCCCTTCACCTTTTGCCTTTGGGGCCCTTTAGCCTTCGCTTTTTGCTCCCATCTTTTATCCTTTTGGCTTTGGGCTTTGGCTTTTGCTCTTTGGGCCTTGTTCTTCTTCTGGGGTAGGTACTCCAGCTCGTGGGTGAGATCCTCTCTTGGGTGGGAGACTTAGGCTCTTGTATGGTCTAAGTTTGACCAGAGCTAGAGTTTGTTCATCTTATATTGGAGTGCTGTGAAGAGCTTTTGTACTATTAAAAGCCTTTTTTGGAACTGCACCAGACTCGTGAGTTTCCATCTGTTCTCCGGCGCCCTTGGAGGTAGAAGAAAATCTTGTCCTGACACTTTGGGGACCCCGGGGTGTTCCCCTATTACTGAAGTGGTGAAATCAGACTTTTTATCTGGATCCTTCTTCCTTCCTGATGAATGCTAGCAGAGCTATAAACTTCAGTCTTAGCACTGCTTCACCTGTGTCCCACAAGTTCTAAGCTAGTTCGCGGTCTTCATTTTATTTTGTTTCCAGGAATCTTTGAATTTCTTTGATTTCCTCTCTGACCCACTGGTTATTCAGCAATGTTATTGTTGGAAACATTCAATGTATTATTGAAACAATGTTATTCCATTTATTTTTCAGGTGTTCGGCTTCATTCTCCATTTAGGTTTGCTGTGGCTTTCATTATATCATGGGCTGAAAACAGTTGATACAATTTTTTTTTTTTTTTGGGGTTACACTACAGGCAATGCTCAGGGTTACTCCTGGTTCTGCACTCAGGATTTACTCCTGACTGTGCTCAGGGGACCATCTGGGATGCTGGGGAATTGAACCCGGTCAATCATATGCAATGAAACTCCCTATCCACTGTACCATCTCCTGGCATCCCAATTTTAAGTTTTTTTATTTTTGTGAGGTAATGGCTCATGTCCCAGCATGTGATCTATCTTGTAGAATGTCTCGTGTGTACTGGAGAAAAAGGTGTATTCATTTTGGGGGCATGAAGGAGCCCTCTTCCTTGGGAAAGAAAGTATTTAGCCCTCTGCAGGTTTTTCAGTCTTCATTGATCTATCAAAAGGTGACAGAGCAAAGTGTCCAGCTACGATTGTGTTGCTATCAATGTTTCCTTTTTCTATTAGTAGTTGTTTTAAGATTTTGCTGGCCCTTTGATTTGCATATAGAGTTAGGAGTGTAATTTCTTCCTGGTATACTTATCCATTGGTTATTAAAAATGCCCTTCACTTTGTCCCTTCTAACCTTTATTCTGCCTGAAATCTGTACTGTATCCAGATATAGTATGATAAATTACTGGCCTTTTTGAGGAGTTGTTTGTGCGCATTAAGAATTGTTAATTCTTGAGTTGAAATAAGAATTGAATTCTTAATTTTTTCAACAGTTTGCCCTGACTGTTCAAATGCATTTCTGGAGAAGCAGAATGTTGGATTCGAGATTTTAATCCATTTTGACACTCTGTGTCTCCTTTAGTAGTATTTTTGACCATTGACACTGACAGATTGTTGATGTGAACTTTTGTGCCATCTTTCTAAGTTTGTTAAGTTGTTTTGAAGTCCTGTCTTATTTTTTTACAGTAGCCCCTTCAGTCCCTTTAAAGTTGGTTTGAATAGTTCATGGCTGTTGTTTGTCTATAAAGTTTTTGTATTGTTCCTTCAAATATGAATGACATTCTAGCAGGTAAGGATTTACTGTTGAGGATTGTTTATTTCCATTTAGTTTTTGCACTATATCTCACCACTGGCCCAGAGAGTTTCACTCGAAAAGTTTATGTGAATCTTAGACATGTTCCTCCGTATGTAATTTACTTCTTTGATCTTGCACCTTTCAGAATTTGTTCTTTCTTATGGTTTCTGCCATTCTGATTAGGATGTGTCCTGGAGCACATTTATTGTATTTTTTTTCTTGGAGTATATTTATTTGGATTTAGGAAATTGGTATCCTTCAGGCTCCTCTGAATCTGGCAGCAAGCACACCTTTAATTCTGGGAACTTCTTAGCAATGTTGGCTATGACAGTTGCTTTGCTACATCAGGGGTTTCTTTCCTGCTCCTCTCTGGGAATGTAATGATCTTTATGTTATTTTTGCCTTCTCCCAATTATGCTTGTTTCCGTCTCGTTTATTTTGGGTGGAGTCTTTCACATCTTCTAGTGTTGTCTAAGAGAATATCTGCACCCCTCATTTTGGAGCTCACTAACTGCTGAAGCAGCTGTTTACCTGCTGTACATGCCCTTCACTGGAGTTTTCACTTATCCCACCAAATTTTTGGTATCCTGTCATCTTCCGGTATTTTGTAGCAGCATTTACTTCCATTTCTTTACTCTCATTTCCTCTTGCATTTATTACACAATATGTTCCATTGTTTGAGCCCCTTATTGTTCTTTAATAGTTCCATCCGAAATTCCTTATGAGAGGTTATATAGCTCATTATTATTGCTTGGATCATCGGGGCCAGCAACTTCACCTACTAGGCCTAGTGTATTTCTGTATTGATTTATCGTTACTTTCTTTCCAGGCTGGAATTATGGTTGTTGTGTGGTTAGGCAATACAGTTAGGGATGTCTTTGATAGTTTGCTGTTTTGCAGTGAAGAACACTGAGGCTTAGAGTTAACTGGTATCTCTCGGATAATATATATATATATATATATTGCATATATTACATACTATACACATGTATATAAATTAAGTTCTTCATATTAAGTTATATAATGTATAATTTCACTTGTATCACTTGTCTTCCCATTGTTCATCGATTTGCTCGAGCAGGCACCAGTGACATCTCCATATATCCTGCTCAAATGCTAGTGTTGCCTAAGGGCAACTGCACACTTTAGAACGTGAAGAGCCCTCAATCATTAGTCAGGTCATGGAATGAGGTCATAATTGCTACTGGGTTTTGGCATATCAAATACGACACAGGTAGCTTGCAAGGCTCTGCTGTTGGGTGGGATACTCTTGAAGTAGTCTCACACATCTCATGCATGTATTGATGAACAACAGATGGGGAGAAACATCGGCTTTTCTGCTGGGTGGAGCTCTGACAAGCCGTGGAGTCCGGATATTGGAAAATGGTGGCCTTCATGGTGTGTGGGGTCTCTGGCTTCAAGCAGGCTGCTGGGATGGTAAGGGCAGGCTAGAACCTGCCTTCCCTCCTGGGTGCTTCATGATCAGCTGGGCACAGGAGAGCCAGTAGCAGCTCTTCCGTGTCTGAGTCTTTTTAAATAATGTATATTATATATAATTTATGTATATATAAATTAAGTTATTCACAAGAACTTTATATATATAAATTAAGGTGGTCACTCAGGAAACACTCCTGGCGGTGCTCTAGGGGACCATATGGGATGCCGGGATCGAACCAGGCCAGCACAGGCCGGCAAGGCAAACTCCCTACCCGCTAGCTACGCCCGGCCCCAACAGGTACACCCGGCAGAGCAGAAACCAGCTTTCCCTGCTGAACCCCCTGCATTCCATGGACCACGAGAGCAACTTTCCGACCCGAGTCCACCATCCCGATGGAGCCTCGGAGGAGCCCAGAGAAACCCCCACCTTGCTGGCAGCGATCTGTGTCACAATCCACACTCTGCAGCTGGTAAGATCTCCCCAGCATATTAATCCAGTCTCCAGCCCACAGATTAATCCAGTCTCCAGCCCAGCTTGTCAGAAACCCAGCCTACAAGGACCCGCCCCTGCAGAGACCCGCCCCTTCAGAGGAGAGTATTTCAAGCCCAGGAATGCTTGAGCCTAAGACACAGGTACACCCGCAGAGCAGAAACCAGCTTTTGCCGCTGAAGCGGCCGCATTACTCCTCCAAATTACCATAAATATTCTACCCACCCTCTGAGAGAGCCCCACAAAGTAATGAGAATATAGCGCCCGCATGGCAGAGCCTGGCAAGCTGTCCGATGCGTGTTCGATATGCCAAATCCAGTAACAAAAATGTTTATTTTCCTGGACCCCGAAAGAGCCCTTAATACGGCAGCAGTAAGAAAGGCAAACAAGCAGTGCCTGATAAAATTTCACGGCTGTCCTAGGCTGCCAAAACGAAGAAGGACTAAAATGACTGTCTGTACTTTCAATGCACGTACGCTGGCATCGGAAGCATATATTGAGGATCTGATGGTGCAAGCCAAAAGATCAAGTACGACATCATTGGTCTGACTGAGACGAGGAGGCGCCAGTCGCATCATGCTGTATTTGACACCGGAGAAGAATTGTTCCTTGGAACATGTGATGAAAGAGGCGCCGGTGGCGTTGGTGTCCTTGTCAACACGAACATGGCTGTCAACATTGATTCATTTGAATGCCTAACAAACCGAATAGGACGATTACACTTGAGGAGATGTGGCCACTGCCAGCAATTTCTATCTTCATTGTCTATGCACCAACATCCACATACAAAGAAGATGAAATTGAGAAATTCCTACATGGAATTGGGGGAGTTCTATAAAAAAGATCACACCTTCTACAAGATCATAGTCGGTGATTTTAATGCCAAGATAGGACCGAGAAGATCGGGCTGAAGAACTCCACATCGGGACCCATGGCCTAGAATGGAACGAACAGGGTGAGAGACTATCTGAGTTCATCATGTCCACCAAGACTATTCATGGGAACTCACAGTTTCAGAAGGCTGAAGCGAAACGTTGGACATGGGAATCTCCTGGCGGACAGTTCCACAATGAAATTGACCACATCATCTTCAATCGACGGTTTTGTCTGACCGATGTTGCTGTCGTCCCCAAATTCCAGACAGGATCGGACCACCGCCTCCTTCGCGGCAAAATTCTACTTCCCGCAACGGGGAGAAAAAGCTGCAATGTTTAAGAAGAGAACTCCCAGAACGACCACCAACTGGGAACTCTTTGGCACCATTGCGGCAACATGGGAAGATACCATCATTGATGACATCGATGAAGAATACAACCGACTGGTTCAGCACCTCCATGATTGTGCGAAGAATGCCGAGAGAGAGAAAGACACAAAAGGACGCTTGTCTTCAGAAACTCTTGAGCTCATTCGGCCAACGTGGCAAGGCGCGAGCCTCAGGGAGACCAAATGCTAACGTCCAAGCTTGCTAAACAGTGCAGAGAAGCGATAAAAGCAGACCTCAAAGACAGAAGAGCAGAAATACTGGAAGATGCAGCAGAAGCCGGGAAAAGTATTCGCACTCGCCCGCCTGTCCTTCGCCAACTATAAGACCAAGATGACTGCCCTCCGACGCCCTGATGGATCTATCACATCTTCCAGAAAGGCAATGGAGAAGATTATCCAGGACTTCTACTCAAATCTCTTTGATAGCCACATCCACCTGCCCACATACCAAATTCCACAGGATGGATATGTCATTCCCAACGTTCTCCCTTCTGAAATCCGACATGCCATCTCGTCGGTAAAGAAGGGAACAGCACCAGGCCCAGACAAAGTCAGACCCGAACACCTGAAGAATCTGCCGCCGGTACTCATCAATACACTAGCTCGGCTCTTCACACGCTACCTGTCCGAATGCAAGGTGCCCTCCCAATGGAAAACCAGCAGGACAGTTCTACTGTTCAAGAAGGGAGACATTCACGACATCGGGCAACTATCGCCCCATCTGCCTGTTGTCTGTCATCTACAAGCTGTTTACACGAGTCATCCTGAACAGGATTAGCAGAACACTAGATGAAGGACAACCATGCGAGCAAGCAGGTTTCCGGAAAGGATTCAGCACAATCGACCATATCCACACAGTAACCAAGCTCATTGAGGTTTGTAGGGAGTACAAGATGCCGCTCTGTCTCACGCTCATTGATTTACAGAAAGCCTTTGATTCTGTGGAGACTGAAGCAGTCATCGAAGCCCTAGTCAAACAGGGTGTTCAAACCCAATACATCAAGATCCTTCGTGAGCTGTATTACGGATTCACCACCAGGATCTCACCATTCTACAAAGAAGTGATCATTGATGTCAAAAGAGGGGTTCGACAGGGTGATACCATCTCACCAAAACTCTTCAGTGCCACCCTCGAGAACATCATGAGACAATTAGAATGGGAAGGAATGGGAGTGAAGATAGATGGTCGGGCAACTACATCACCTCCGCTTCGCTGATGACATCGTTCTAATAACACCAAACATTAGCCAAGCGGCACAAATGCTGGCTGACTTTGACCGAGAATGTGGAAAGGTAGGTCTACAGCTGAATCTGAAGAAAACTATGTTCATGAGAAATGAACTAGTTCCTGAGGCCCCATTCACTCTCAATGGAACAAACATCTCTGAATGCAGCAGTTATGTGTACCTAGGTCGAGAAGTCAACATGATGAACGACCTAAAACCTGAGCTGCGCAGGAGGAAGAGAGCGGCATGGAATGCCTTCAAAGGCATCGAAGAAATAGCTAAAAGGACAAAGAACCTCCGGCTCCGGGCACATCTCTTCGACTCCACCGTTCTCCCTGCATTAACATACGCCTCAGAGACCTGGGCCCTACGAAAGCAGGATGAGAATGCTATTCGGGTCTCCCAGAGAGGCATCGAAAGAGCTATGCTTGGAATATCACGCCTCACTCAAGTGAGAGAAGGAATCCGGAGTTCTGACCTCCGTCGCTATTCCAGAATCAGGGACGCTGTCTCGCTTTGCCAAGGCATCGAAAATCAGATGGGCTGGACATGTAATGCGATTTGGAGACAACCGCTGGACTAGAGCCATTACCGACTGGATCCCACGGGATGTCAAAAGATCACGTGGCCGCCCACCTACAAGATGGTCAGACTTCCTTGTTAAGACCCTGAAGGAACGGTTTGAGGCTCTTCATATTCCTGAATCAACCAGATGCCATTGGGCTACATTGGCACGTGATAGGGTCCAATGGAAATGTTACTGGCGCCCGCCCGAGCAAATCGATGAATAACGGGATTCAAGTGATCAAGTGATCAAGTGATCACAAAGGTGACAAGAGCCACCTCTGGTCACTCTTAATTAAAAACATCACTACTTTGTTTTCGAATTCTATTTTAATTTAATATATTATTAAACCACTGTGAGATATAAAATTACAAAGATGTTCATATTTGGGTTATAGTCATACAGTGTTCCTGCACCCAACCCTCCACCAGTGTCCTTTTTTTTCTTTTTGGGTCTACTGCAAATGTCCCCGATTCCCTCCCCCATCCCCTAGTCTGCCTCTACAGCAGGTTTATTATCTCTTTCTCTTTCTCTCTCTTTCTCTCTTCCTTCTCTTATACATTGTGGACTGCAATACATACATATTGAGGTTATCATGTGCATCTTCTTTGCCTGTTTAATGAGCAGTTTTTAGGTTGTGCACATGTGCATATACACATACATACTGCATACTCATAATACACACATACATACATACACATATACACATATTATTTATATACATACATGTATATATGCATATATACATGCATTTGTATGCATGTATATATGCATATTTATGCATGTCTATATGCATATATACATATATGCATATATACTATATGCATATACTAAATACGTATATACATGTATACATCACTGTATCGGCTGTCTTCCTGTTATCATTGATTTGCTTGAGCGGGCACCAATAATATCTCCATATGTCCTGTCTCATGCTAGAAGAGGTCAAGGGCATCTGCTTGCTCCAGGAACATAAAGAACCTCAAACCATTACATCAGGTCATGGGAATGAGGTCTATAATTGTTACTGGTATTTGACATATAAATATGACATGGGAGGCTTTGCAAGGCTCTGCCGTATGGTGGCATACTCTTGTAGTCACCTCTAAATCCAGCATTTATTGATAAGCCAGGGGGCCAATTGGGCCATGCGAGCCAGGCTGTAATAGACTCCTCTGCTGGGTGGTGTTCTGATGAGAGGGAAGTCCAGATGTAAAATGGTGGCTCTCATGGAGTCGGGATTGTCTG